>BMAO01020819.1:0-113566 GCA_019973975.1 Trichonephila clavata | reverse complement strand
CTTACTCGGGAGAATCAAGCCCACCCAAGGGGTTTCGAGCTGTGAATCGACCCTCCGAGATGTAACTTTATTAAAGAAAACAAAAAAGTGTACAAAGTGGTCCCGAAGGAGGGACCCTCCCCACAAATTCTTGAGAAAAGGGGGGGGGAATACAGATGGAAAGCTTTACAATTTTGTATAACATTGCAAATACAAAAAAAAAAAAAAAAAAAAAAAAAAAAAAAAAAAAAACACACACACACACAAAACACAAACACTGACGCTGTCTAACTAATGAGACAGGAAAGACATGAAAAAAGTAATAAGAGAAGCGAGGAAACCCCTCCTGAATGGGAGTTCGAGAAAGGGGAAGAAAAAGATAGCGGAGGTCCAGACATTTTTTTTTGTTATATTTTGGAAAGAGCAATAATGGCCGGAAGAACTGAAAGTTGAACCAATACACACCCTGATAGCAGAACTCGCAACAAAATTCCATTCCGCCATCCCAAACCATCCCAACCTGACGATCAACAATCAAAACGACTATAGAAACCTTCCCCATCGACACATCGGATGCCACACAGAGCAACGACCTTGCAAAGCCGATTCTAACGAAAATCACTCCCCCCCTGCAAACGTTTTCGTTTCGAAACGAAACGAAAGCAAGATCTGCCTTTTCCTCCTCTCTGGTCTTTCGACCACCACGTAAACTATCACCCCCCCCACTCCCTGACTGCCGAAGCTATTTTTAGCTGAAGCGCTTCCAGTCCCCCGCTACTGGACTCTTTCTTCTATTTTCCTCCAACTTAGGTTGCCACCAGCTAACTGTAGAAGAAGCCTAAATTTTATAGGCTGGCTCTTAGACGCACCATATATTTCAAGTCGGTTCAGGAGCGGCAGCAGAGTGGGATCTTGGAAGACGTCCCAAAAGACGCAGGGGGGTGCCAAAGGGGAGGCACCATATCCAATGACCTCCCCTCTCCAAAAGCTTTGCACCCCAAGGCAATGAAAACAACAGAGAGGGAATGCAAACCAGTCATTCAAAAAAGAAGAAAGAGGGAGGGGAGGGAGACATTGGCCAAATGACGAGATCCAGCAAATGGCCGGGAGAAAACCAAATTAATTTTTTGAAATAAAAAATGAAAAGGAATAGCAAGAGGAAGGCCAAGAAACAGGTAAAAGGAGGGCTTAAGATAGCCTATCACAAATGGAATTTGAAATCACAAAGCAAGAAATTAATTTATTGTGGATAGTGCGATTATTAGTAACAGAGTTAACCCAAGGAGAAAGAGCATTTGGATTGGGATTAACAAGATGATGATCGGCAGTGAAGGGACAGTGGAAAACGTAATGGTCGGCGTCCCGGGCGACCCACAAATGCAATTTGGAGAGGAAAGAAGATTGAACCTGTGCAAGTAAGCGGGGAAAGGGCCATGATTAGTTAGAAAATGGACCAGATATTTAGAAATTGGAGGAATGTTAAAGTTAGGATTTTTAAAAAAGCGTTTGACCCTAAGCCCCGTATTGCAATCATTCCAATAGGAGGTCCAAGACTCTAGGACAAATTTATTTAAGGAACTAGAGAGATAGGAGCGAGGAGCAGGGACCGAAAACACTTCACCATCATAAACAGCCTTTTTTGCACAAAAATCGGCGTAATCATTATAGATGTTATTGTTATGAGCTTTGACCCAGTAAAGATTGTAATAGTTCCGGAATTGAAACAATTTAAGTTTAATAGAATTGAGATAGCTAGATTTATTTGTAAGATTATTAAGAAAGAGAATAGAGGAGAAACTATCAGTATAGATGTGAATTTTAGTATTATGATGAACTGCCCAACAGACAGAGAGGCCGATGGCAGAGAACTCTGCCTGAAAAACAGAATTGAAATTTTGAATTTTAAAAGATACGTTTTAAAGGGAAAGCCCCGATAAAAAATACACACGGCGAAACCAACCTCGGAACCGATTTTGGAACCGTCAGTGTACACTTCCCACTCAGATGGGCCCTCGAAAGTATTGATAGGGAAGGAAAGAAAATCCGGAGGCACCTGATGAAGAGAAATATAAGAGTCCAACTTCGAAGCTGGGATAAGACCTGGAAGGAGATCGTTCCTGTTGTTCCAAATTTGGAACTTAAAGTAGAGAGAGCGAATAATAATATGAATGGGGGGAATCCCTGATAGGATATTAAGAGCATCTGTAGGAGAGGTTTTATAAGCTTTGGTAATTTTTAATAAGTAAATCCTCTGAATGGATTTAAGTTTTTGTATCTGGACAGAGGTCAGGAATCCACCCCATACTCCTGCTCCGTAGGAGATGATTGGTTGTACTACAGAATTATACCAAAGTTTCATTAGGGAAATATGCTGGTGATTGAAATTTTTGGAAACACGATGAAAGTTGGAGGAAATCGAGAGAATCTTATCTTTGATGGAATTTATATGGGGAGTCCAAGATAAGAGATTGTCTATGTGGACACCCAAGTATTTGTATGACTTGGCGATATGGATGGAATTCGGACCAAATTTAAAAATAGGATTTCTCCTGAAGGTTGAGCTCCCACGAAAGCCACCGCATTGAAGAAAGGGACATCGGAAAACAACAGAAACGGTTTTGGCAGTTGCTATTGACAAATTAAGCTCGGAAAGCTTAGAATCGACTAAACTTAAGATTTTGTTAGTATTATTCTCAAGTTCCCTACGCGAGAGGCCAAAAGAGACTACTGCGAGATCGTCCGCAAAGGCTTGAAGAAGAAACAGTTCAGAGTTCAGAGAAAGAATAGGGTTAAAATAAATATTCCAAAGAGTAGGGGAAAGTACGGACCCCTGTGGGCAACCTTTATAAATTTGTTTTTTAATTGAAAAAGAATTATCAGCCCAAATAATTACCCTGTTAGTGAGGTAAGAGTGAATGAATTTCTGAAAGTGAAGGGGAATATGGAATGAATGAAAAATATTGAAGAGAGTCGACCAATCCACGTTGTCAAAAGCAGATTTGATATCGATAAACGTGGAAGCAGTATGCTTATGCACCCGTGTATTTTTAATGTGATGCACTAAATTGTCAACAGCCTCAATGCAACTGCGGTTTTCCCTAAAACCAAACTGAGACCCATGGAGAATTTTATTCTCAGACATCCAGAGAAGAAACCTATTAAGAAAAATTCTTTCTAAAATTTTGCCAAGAGTGGACAACAAACAAATGGGACGATAGGAGAGAGCAGACGATGGGTCACGCCCAGGCTTTAGAAGAAATTTAATTTTAGTGTCCTTAAAAATGGAGGGGAAGTGGCTAAATTGGATGCAGTGGTTAAAGAAACGGAAAAGCAAGTTGGGGAAAGAATTATAAAGAGCTTTCCAAATAGCGTAGTCAATGAGATCAATACCCGGGGCTTTACCTCCCCGGAGCTTCCGGAAAACGACGTCAACTTCACTAGGTCTCAGGCCAGAAGGAGGAGAGCTGTTATTGAAGACAGGGGATCCTGAAGGAAAATGAGAATCAAGAAGAAGGCTAATCTTACTTTGGAAGGTGGAGGCAGGGTCACCAGTCGAAATCTGATGAAGATTAGTAGGACTGGTTAACTTTCCGAAAGCTGCTTTAAATGTAAACCCAAAATTATTGGAATTAGTTGAACAGAAGGATTCCCAAGCCTTATTCTTGGTGTCAATTATTAATTTTTTATAGTAGGCCCGAAGGGCCTTATACCTGGAGTGCATGGAAGCAACCTCGTCGACCGGCAGGCCATGTTTTGTGAGGGAAACAATCCTACGCTTGTATGCGTTAAGTTGATTTCGCTGGATTCTTAGAGAATTGTTCCACCATTTAAAAGAAGGAGTGCTTAAGACCCGGCGCTTTCTAAGAGTTGAGAAGGCAGAGGCTTTTGTAGTGTTTATTAATAAGCAGGCAAAATCGTCCAGTTGTCCAATTGAGGAGATATTAGTTAAGAAAGAATTAAGAAGGTTATAGTGTTTGCGAAAATTAGAAATAAATTTATTCATGCCATATTTGGTTTTAAAGACAAAGTCAGAAAAGGTTAGATCACACCGGAGATGGACACTGATAAAGCTATGGTCGCTAAGAGATTCGGTTGAAAGAATTTCCCAATGCTCAACAAAGGAAGTAAGGTCACAAGATGTGATGGTGAGATCGGGGTTTCCAACTGCAGACCTTGGACCATGAAACGTTGGCCCCAGCCCTGGAATATTGCAAAGGTGTAAATTGTTGGAGAGCAAGAAATCAGTCAAGATATCCCCCCTCCTGTCAGTGCTCTTATAACCCCAAACAACTGACCTTGCATTGAAGTCCCCGGATAACAAACAATTCTTACTTATTCCTTTATAGAGATTCAATTGAATAATAGCCTCAGAGAAATCATCGTGAGGGGGAAAGTAGACGTTAATAACAGTAAGGAGAACTTGATTTAATTTAATGTCGACAGACACAGTATGATCGGTTTTCATGCGAAAGTTGCAAATGATATTCCGATTATAACAAACAATGGCACAATTGAGAGAATTCGAAAAGAATTGAGAAGAACCAAGTGGGGAATTTAAGGGAAGTTTAAAATTAGGATAAGGATCCTGGAGGAGAAGTAGATCAAAACCCATCTCCACTGCAACCGAGTGAGCTTGAAGGTGGGCAGATCGGGAGTGATTTGCATTTAGTTGTAAAATTTTCAGCAGATCTGCCAGAATTAAAAAAGAAAAGGTTTTAACTGAGATGGATAAGTAAGAATAAAATGCATAAAACAGTTAAATACAGAGATAACAGTATATGTGCAAACACAATAAAAATAGTAATAAAACGAATTAAAAAACATCAATAAAAATACAATACAATATAAAAATACATGAAAATGATTACATGAGTAAAGATAACTAAGATAAAAAACGACAAGGAGCAAGGCAGTGCAAATTTACAAATAGAAAAAAAAGACATTAATAAAAAGAATAAAATAAAAATTATAATTGTAAATTATATAATGAATATATACTGAGGAGAAAAATCCTAACAAAATATACTAACTTATTAAATGAATTACAATCCAAAGTCAATAAAAGAAAGGGCTCGTTTTTTTTGTAATTCATAAACAGGACAAGTTCGATCCTTACAGCTGTGCTTGGGGTCAAAATTGCTTTTGAATTTTTCATTATATTTGACACAGTTAAGGCAGTTTAAAGTACAATTATTGTGATCATATGTATCAGATGCGCCACATTTAAGGCAAACAATTGGGGAAGAGCAATATTTTTTAGAGTGACCAAACAGGCCACACGTAGAACATTGCCTGACAGAAGTGAAGGAGTTAATTTTAACTCTTTCGAAGTTGAGATAAAAGAAACCTGAATTAATTAAATTTTGGTAAATTTTGGGGTCAACTGAAATGACCCAATGGTTAGACCGGGAAGAAGTGATGGAAAAATCAATTTTAAAATTGTCATCATTTAAATTTTTATTTTTTAGCTTAAGGGCATTGTGCAATGATTCCTTGTCATAGGATTTGTCTACATTACGGATAAATACCTGAGGTCTTCTTAAGTGGACCTCTTAATGTCCAGATGTTGAAGAGCTTCAATACATTTTAGTTCTTTTTCTAAAAAGTCAACGTCTGAATCCTTTGATAGTTGGATGGAGATTCCATTATTCGAATTGTTACTGATTTTGATAATGGGAATAGGGAAATTTTTGTTGATAAGGCAAGCAGTAACTTTTTTCCTGACTTCTTCAGAGGAGCTGGACCCTGAGCGAGACCTGATGTGAACGGATCGGAGAGGAGCAGGTCGTTCGACCGCAGGCCTGCCGACATGGGTGGGGGTTGAAGCAACTTGGGCGTAGGAGATAGGTGGAGGTCCTACTGCTGTTTGAGAAATACTTCCCATGGTGGTGCAGCAGGAATTTATATCCGAAGAACATTTGGAGATGAGTTCCGAATTTTCATCGATTGAGGAAGAGAACTTCTTTAATAAATCGGTCGTTTCTTCAGCTTTATCTCTGAAACCACTGACCAGGCGATCGAAGCATCTCTGAGATTCTTCGAGACGGCCCTCAAGAGAGGAAATTTGTCTCTCCAACGCAGAAACGCATGATTCTCTGGAACTAGAAGGATGAGATACCGGAGAAACTGTATTTGCCTCTTTGCAAAATACAGAAAACACTTTAAATATTGGAAGAAGTTGATCAGCAAGACCATTGGCTGAACTTTTCAGTCGCTTATCTTTGGAAGAGGAAACGTAGGCAGAGAGGCTGGACAGATGGCTGGCCATTTGGAGAAATAGTTCAGAGTCAGGGGCTGCTGGAAAAAATTCCAGTAGGCTATCGAACGGGGATTCTTCTTTTGCCATAATAATGATTATTAAAAACTGTTAGGGTCACAAATTGAAGCAGCAAGGAGGAACATATCAAAATTCCAACGGCCGATGAAATAGTCAAATCGAGAGAGAGAGAAGCGATGGCAAGGACTATATAAAAGCCCCGAAGAGAAGGAACACACAGCGGGTGGAGGGGGATAAAAAAACCCCGAGGCAGTTGCGTCACTAGTGAAAAACCGGAGGAGGAGCAGAGTAGAAACACGACCTCTTCGCTCGGTCGCTCTGACCGGAATGACGACCGAAGATTGGAGTACCATGAGGGAGAAGTCTGTCTTGGTGAGTGAGTGATTTGGGTTTATTGGCGCAAGAACCGATTTCGGCTATACTGCGCCAAACATTGTTTTAATATCTGTGGTCCAGACGGAAGAGAAGAAAGAATGAATTGAATGACAAGAAAGAGGGTCGAAATAGAGAAGGATCACTAGGGTACCCCGGGTTCGTGAACCCGTGTTTACCAAACACAGTAAACCCTGTTGGAAAAGGAAAAGATCACTAGGGCACCTCGGATTGTGGAAGTCTGTCTTGTTTCCATGCCCGTGTTAGTATTAGCTGGGAAAAATGAAATGATCTCCACGTCTTGGATGACCGTGCCAGGAGTATACACTCCTGACGCAATTCACTAACTCCCCTCAGGAACACCGCCTTGCCAGGATGAGGCCACTAGCAGGACTTACGGGGTCCGTCCCATGTCAATAAGTATGAAAATGAATTGGTTGAAACTCTTGCAAAGGAGGGACTAGACAACCCTGTCTCTTCCACTTCAGAGTTCATATATTTAGATTCTCATGGAAAAAAGCTCAAATTAAAGAAAAATGGTTAAAACTTCCATTTCATAAATGATGTAAATGCATAAAACCAGGGCTTTCCTTATATCTTCCTTGTGACAGACAGTCCAACACTTGTCTGTAACGACTGGCTAGTGGGCAATTAAAAAGTCTCCCTTTTTTAGATGCAATAAGATTCCTACTTGCCCTAAGTGTCAGATAGAACATGCTTCACCTCAGTTCATCTTGAACTGCATTGAACTGGACTGGGAAGATATCCATGATAGTTCACGTCTTATATCGGATTTCATTAAAGTCAACGGTTTCACTGATCTGGTCTGACTTCGTCTGACCAAACGGGTGATTAGTAACAACAATAATCCCATGGCAGTGTACTATACAATTTAGAACTTAACTAGAGATAGCTTATTTATTAGCTGTTATTTTCTTTGAAATTTACCATGGATTTTTGCCCATTTTATACCTACCACCCATTTTTTTAGTTCATATGCATTACAAAATATTGTTTTAATTGATAAAAGGATATTCCCATTGTGTAACTTTGATGGTTCTTTGTCTAAGAACTTTGATAATATTTCAGGTGGAAAACATTAGTTTTCTGTCAACGTTCTTAATTATTTGTAAACTTTTCAAACCCAGCGAATAGATGTTAAATTTTATTTAATTTATGCCGTTATATTAAATGAGAACAATATTTTGTAAATAAGTTTTTTTTTCACAAAAAAAGTTAGATTTTGGAGCACTATGAATCGATGGACATACCTTATCGAAGATTTCTTCTTTGGCCACTTTTCCTTGCTCGATGCCCTCCTTGACTCTCTCGAGAATCTTGTTGAGGACTTCTCTTAGACGAGATCCAATCTCTTTCTTGACTTTGATTTCGATTCTAAAATCAGGAAGGATGAAATAATTCTAGAGTACTTATTAAATACTTATTCGGTAGATTTTCGACAAAAATTATCGTACATTAATATTTTTTGGGTGTTGTCTTAAAATACTATTCTTTGAAACCTTTAAATAAAATATTTTTAATCCTAATTATATGACGGAACTCCTAAAATTGTTTTTGTAAAGTGGTTATTTGAAGAAACATCCATGAAAACCTATTTTGCATGAAAGTACATATTATATGAATAATGTTTAATGAAAATCCTTTTATAGTGGGCATCCAACTGTAGTTTGTTATTCAGTGAGTGTTAATATAATTCTTTCATTGTTTTAATCGCGTATATACCCAGTTCAAGGATTCTCTTATTCCCATATTTGTTTCAAAGTTCTAATCAATAGTTCCCTTAATAGATTGATACTTAAATATATGCATTTTTAAAAAGAATTTTTTCAATTCTTTGAACAATATCAGTTTGTGACGGGTTCTATTCACTCTTGGGACTAATCCTCTGGGGGGAAATATTTCTTAACTGCTGAATGTTTATAAAATCGCTTCCTGTGGAGAAACCATAATTTATGTAAGTTTGTGTGAGTGCTGTTTAAACTCTAACGAAAAGAGGGTAAGAGTTAGTCGTTAGGCTGCTATTAAAGTTAGATTAGCAATTTACTATCTGAAGTCCTTGAAGTTATTGAAGAAGACCTTCAGTCCGGGATATCCAATTTTTCCGGACGAGACCTGTCTAGTGCAGTTACATCAGATAGCAAGCAGATAAGTGGCAATTATATGTCTTAGAAATTTAGGATAACGATTTTCACCCGGCATCACTCCCACGAAAAAAATGACCTTAAGTTCTCTCGCACGCTATGTCATACCCAAGGGATTTACATTGTGTTTTTACCTTAACAAAAGCAAAGTATGCAAAGGTTAAAAAGGAAATACAATAGGAAATACAATATGTTTATTACATTTTTCAAACGTAAATTTAGTTTTTCTGTTTTTTTATAAGGGCATTCAGTGCATTGTTTATACATTCCTTTGATCGCGTCGTGAGTGAGTGCGATGTTTTCACTGGATCTTAATTATTTTTAATCTGTATCTTTTTAAAACTAAACATATAGAAGTAAACTTCTTTATTCTTTAAATTAAAAAATTTTGGAATTTCTTTTTCACTTTCTTATATTGTTCCAACAATAGTTTTTTTTCTCAAAAGTTCATCTGAAAGTGGATAAGATGTGTACCAGTTGTCTCCTTTAAAATTACGTTCTTCCCAAATGCTTTTGTGTCTCTACATATAAAACATTTATTTTCAACAGTGTCTCCCTTTTCTAAATCTGGATCGATTTCAGTGGAGGAATCATACTTACTGTTATACCCTTCATTTGATTTTTCCACATCATAACCGAGAAGAGAATTTCTTCATCCAAAAATACTGTTGTACTATATCTATTAAATACTGTATTCATTAAATTACTTAAATATCACATTTCTTCATCATAACTACAATAATGCGCCATAGCATAAGGAAAGTTTAAAACGTGTTCATGGTTTCAGAACTGTAATGGTGATTCACGCTCAGGGTATGACATACCCGAAGAGGCAATATCCAAAAATATATATTTAGAATTCACCTATAAGCTAAGGCCCCTCAAAAGATATGACCTTAAAGTCAGCTACACAAGAGACTATCCATTTTAAAAAAAAGGTTTAGAGAAGTGCCGTGTTAGTTTGACTGCTCTCTCGATTTATAACATTTTTTTACTGTAAATTGATAGATAAATGTTATTTCTCTTAAGACAATAGCTGATAATTCAGCGTCTCTAACTTTATCAGCGACTGGAGGGTCGCGAGAAGTTTAGAATGCATATTGCCATTCTTAAGTGAAAAAAAAGATATGAAATAAGTTCTATATTTTCTCTTTTTGACAAAATATTACTATATCATCCTAAAGCAATTGTCAAACATTACTATGTAATTAAACTTACTCATCGACAAATTGTTCGTCAAATTCCTGGAAGTGTTCCCTCAGGGAAGGAGCGTTCTCCATTCCTTCCAAGAATGAGTGCACAAATTCCTCGGAAGCATCATCGAGCACTGGAAAGAACATTAGTATATATCACTCACACACGTTGATATAATAGTTATGCCCATATAAATAACAAAAACTTAGTAACAATTAAGCTGTAATTAATCATATATATTTAAGTACTGGGGTAAGTCAAACATTTATTACACTTTTCGTTCTGGAACTTTATTAAACAAAGATAGATGAACAACGCATTCATTTTTTATCAGTTTAATCTCCACCTTGAGCAATGCACTCCTTCCAGCGAGCTACCAGCTTTCTTATACCTTCCGGGTATAAAGTTTTTAATTGGTCGTGTAGCCACTTTTGCACTCCAATCCTTTGTCCATGTTTCTGGCAAAGCGACTACCTCTCAAATCTTACTTGAGCGGTCCAGGGAAATGAAAAACTGAGGGAATGAGATTAGGGCTGTTGGAAGGATTGGTTAGTGGTCTCAAACTCAACCTGATGATTGCTGCAATTAGCATTCGTGTTTCCCAACACTCTCCAACATTCTTGAATTCGACGAAATTTGAATCATTGTGGGTAATTGAGTACTCAGAATTGCAAAATGTTTAAAGAAGATTTGACTTGTCTATGATAACTCAACTATTATATGTTATCGTTTTTCGAACTTGCTAAATGTTGTTTTCATGGTCGGGGTTAACGGTCACCCAGCTTTCTCTTTTTGTGTTACTCTCGTTCGGACGCTTTTAAAAAACCATTTCGATCCACACACACATACACATACAAAAACCATTTTTGAGTGATATAACAGTTTCCCCGTACTGTGACAAAAGTCTCGGGCGGATTAGCAACTATCTCAATCCATAACTACAATATCTGATCACTCCTCCTTGCTCCTATTTAATTCAATCTGATTGTGGAGTTGACATACTTATGTTGTTGTTGTTCGTTGACAAGTGAAGCGATCGTGATTAAATTCCACAAACGCGCCAACTCAACGCATATGCTTGCAACTGACACCTGTCTTTGATTAATAAAATTGTGAAACGAAAAGTGTAAGCAATTTTTGACTTACCCTCGTATATTTAATATTTCCTAAGTAGCATAACAAAAAGAAATACAAAGAACACACTTTTTGAACTTCAAACTGGTGGGAAAAATGAAAATCAAAATGATATGAAAGTAGTCGAAATTCTTCAAAAAGAAGAAACTAAAGCTTTAATGATGGGAAAAGAAGATATCAGAGAAAAAATGAGGAAAAAAAAACACATTCGTAAAACAGAAAAAAGCATAACAAGAGGTGGGAAAATCACACGCATACAAAGTTAATTATCTGATAACTATACAACGTAAGCAACTTGGAAGTGGTCAAAAGTTAAAGCACGCTTAAGATTTTTGAATCGTATAGATCAGTGATACTCAAATTGCCGCCCGAGGGCCGCATGTGCCCACCGGACCTTTCTGAGAGGCCCGTTCATGGCCCATTGCATTGACAAATTCAATTATTTAAAAAAAATGCAATAAAAATTTAGCAGGAAATTCTATGAATCAAACAATAAAATCTATCAGTTATGCTATAGATGTGATGCTGGTATGAATTGTGAGATAACTATTTTTCCTTTTGTAATTTTAATGGTTATTGATAACAAATAACAGTGGAGATTATGGGTTACTAACATATTATGGGTGAAGCTAATTTTTAATTAACCCTCATGTCTTTCAAGCGAAAAATATCTTAACAACATATGTTGTTTCAAGACGATTGAGATTCTGACAATTTTGTAGAGAAAAAAAAACATGGATTGAGAACTTGTTTGATTTTTTGAGAAAATGTTATATTTAAAAAACATATAAATTTGACCGTCACTATACTCCTAAACACAAATCTTTCAAATGCTCTTTTTTCGTCAGAATCTCTTTCAAGACGAGATAAATTGGCTTTCATTAAAAAATCTTTGCAACAGCAACAAAATATTTTGTCGGCGGTAATCTCACAAAATGCAGAGGTAACAAAAGCATCCTATAAAATTTTTTACAACATATATATTGATAAACATTCTAAATTGTTGTGGATAAATATATGAATTGATACAGAAACTGTTAGAGTGTTTCCTAAATCCTTCCGATGTACTCTTTCATAAATTCTGTTATTTGTTCAGATATTCTTTTTAAGTAAAATCAAAAAGTATTTGAAACAAAATTGCACAAGCAAGTAAACTAATTTTAAATAAATAATACTTATTTCATTCTGGAAATCAGTAAAAACTTATTGCTACAATTCTGCACTTAATAAATTAATATCTGAAATAAAAATAAATGAGGCTCTGTCAAAAGAGAAGAATCAAGTTTCAAGTTATGGTAGCTTTATTTTTATGAAAGTAGAATGCAAACAAGGGTCTTGGGAGCATTGATGAAAGTAAATCGAAATTATACCTCGGAACTGGGCAAAAAATGCATAAAACCTATCTTTCGGGAGTTGAGTTTGTTAGAGTTTAATCTCTACTTTTTACATAAAATACAAAGTTTTTAATTTTAATATTTTGATGGATTTTCTACATTTTAAATGTTTTTGATCTTTTTTGTTCAATCAGAAGATAGAGCGAAGGTTGGATATTGAGCAGAAGCCTCAGTTTAATTGAAAAAGGTTACAAATTTTAGAAAATACATATTCCAAAGAAGACCGTATTTTTTCAACAAAACAAGGAATTATAAAAATTATTAGCATGCTGAGAGGAAACTCATTGAAACAGAAAAAACTCATTTAATGCTTTCCACTCTCTATATTATTGATAATTTCCAGCTTTTTTCTTGAACAAACACTTTAAAATTTTAATAAAAAAAATTAATAATGAATTAGACATTTTAATTTTCAAAAGTAATTGGAAATAACGATGTATTTTATCTGTTTTGAAAAGTATTTTGAATGAAAACTGTAATTAAAGATGTAAATAGACAACAAAAAAATATTTACGCATCACCTTTTTTATGTTATCCAAATTTTTTCATTAATTTATAAATTTTAAAAAGTGAAACGTTTAAAAATTTTTTATTAATATTTATTTTATACTGATGCACTTGAAAAGTAAAAATTATGCTGAGTTTTCTTAAGTTAGATTTCATCACAACTGATGCATCCAAGAGCATTTTAGAAAAAATATAAAAATCAGATGTGCTGTACTCACTCTCATGGAAAGATGCCGATGCAACACCAACAAGTAGCAAAAGCGCGAAGATCTTCATTTTTTTCTGTTAAAAATAATACAGAAACTTTATATGCAAAATTTTACTAACATATTAAAAAAAACCCTGCTTATTATAAAAATAAACATGTTTAATTGTTCTTCATACTACATGTAATTTATTTATTTTTTCCCATCCATCAAACTCTTTTTTATGAGTAATTTTCCAAAAAAGGGCCTTAATAACTTTCTCAAAACTTATCACAGATGAACAAAATTGTTATCAACTTAAAAGACCCAAAGTAACTTTTTTATGATATTAATATGCCAAGTAATTCATTTGATTATCACAGTTAATTAATTTTTACAAACAAAAATTACCTGTAACAAGTTTTTCTTTGCAAAATTCCTCAGAAAAGTATCTGCATTTGATATGTTCTAAATTTGTTTCAAATCTGAACTTTAGTTAATATTCAGAGAAAAATTATTAAGGGGCTTTGCAATCAATTACTTCGCACAAATGATTCATAATATTCCCCGTAAGTGGAACGATAATTAGGATTTTTATGCTAGTATACGGCCTTTTTAAATTTTGTGATTTCCAACCAAATGTTTAACCTTGAAAGACTTGAATTATTTGAGAAAACGTGTTCAGTTTTGGAATCAAGAGTTTTAAAACAAATGGGGAATCCAAATATCATAAATATAACATGATTCAACTTTTTCTCGAGATTGAAAGTAACGATTCATACCTTTTACATTAATATTACTTTAATTATGAAATTAAAATTTGGAAAATTATACTTACACAACTTTAATGTGGATGTATTATGTTTATTGGGAAGGTTTTAATTTTAAAAGAAATTAAATTGTATCTGCTTATTTAAGCAAAAAAAAATTTCAATGTGTATTAAAAGGCATATTTTTGTAGAATTATTAAAATTATATTAATAAATTATATTTTATTGAAAGTTGCTTGATAGTGAATATTTTTGGTAATATTAATTGTATATTTAACGAAACCCATCAAATTTTACAAACTTACACAGCATTCACAACCAAGTCTTACAACTTACAGAACATTACAAATTTTACAAACACATTCACGCAACATTTACAACCCTTTATTTACGAATGGAAATAATAATAAAACTATATTAAAACAATATTGATGTTCTTGTTCACAGTGAAGGTGGGGATATTTCAATCTATAATAACAAATTCGAAAGCCGTTTTAGTCCAAAGTGATGAGGTCTTTTATATTTATACATCAACTTGGCATGAATTCAACTCAACAACTGTATTCAAAAATACTACTTTGCTTTTCACTTAACCTAAAAATATATTAAGCTTCGCATTTAAATACAAGCAATTTAGTTATGTGTGTACTCTATAATAAATATATATATCAACTCTGAAGTATTCAATTTTATAGTTTCTACTCATATTAAATAAGGAAGAAAATGAATAATTAATTAGTAATTCTTGTAACTCAATTTAGCAGAAGCCCAGCTGCTACTTTAACAACTTAAAATAAATAGCAAGGTACTTCTAATAAAAAAATCTAAATAATTTTTATAATAAGGATCTTGATAATTTACTACTAAATATTTACTGTCTTCCGATACGTTACTCTTCATATGGGGCTTTAAAACGCAACTGATCTGTATTAAACATCATGATTCTAGAGTTTTAAATTAAATTTAAAAGAGTAATTAAATAATTCTGATATTTTTTTAAAGAATTCAATAAAATTATTTGAAGCATATGTAAAAAAATTACAAAGTGCTCAGAGCACTTACCCCCAAATCAAACTTTTCTGATGTGAGAGCTCACAGTCGCTTATCGGCCTTTTTATGAAGATCTGGCAGTGGAAACAAGAATCTATTTCAAGTATTCATTTCTATTATGAATTATACTACAAGAAGACAAAGTCCTTATCTCGAAAGGTGCTGTTTCTCAATATTGATAGTAGGTGCAACAGATGTTTTAATTCCCGAGAATATGCGACTTATGCATAACACTGCTGCAGGATTTGAACGAAAATTTTGAAGAATAAAAAAACGGAATCAGTTTTATGAATTTTCAAGATAGCATTTATAGTTTTTATAAAAAAATAAATAAACTATTTACAATTTTTATTAATTGAGAAAACAGTAGAGAGAAAGTTGTCAAATTCACAAATCAAGTTTTTAATGGTACTTAGAGTTTTATATTAGATTATAAAGTGTGTAGGAGCCCATTAATGAGGTACCTTTTAATAAGTGTGACCAGTAAAAAATATTTAAACTCGTCCGAAAATCATGTGAAAGTACTCTTTTTTAATTTAAAAAATGCATTCATATTTATATTTATCGTTTATGGTATTTTTCTTCATTTTTGCGTTTTTCTCTCATAAAAATATTAAGTAGATATTTGATTATTCTTGGATTTGTTAGAATTTCTTTGGATTAGATTTACGACTTTCTGGTCTCTGATCTCCAAATTACTATAGTTGAATCTAAATGAATGAAATTTAGAATTCACACCTTTTCCCGAATTATGCGTCCTCCCCCCCCCCCCCAAATATAAATATCTTATTTATTTTAGATTTTGCTTTGAAAAATTATTCTTAGTATATTTATTTGTATAAATGCATTTCTGGAATATTTGGAACATCTAGACCCTTGATGATTTTTTCCCTTAATTATACTTTTTTTAAAAAAAATAGCAATAAAATGTAATTGATATCTGCCTTCTATGTTTTTAATTTACTTGTAAATTGGTATAAAGACAAAGTTAAATAAAACTTAGTACGATTTTCCGAAAAATTAATCACTTCCCTTTTCTTTATTTGCACACTTTCTGCATTCTTCTTCGCCACTGTATTTGCTCAAAGCATTTCCCGTTTACAAAAAAAATATAGTTCTTACGTAATTTAGAGACATTACCAAAGTTTCTGAAGTATCAGATTCGTATCTACATTTAAATATAGTTCAAATGTTTTTTTTTTATTTGAAATAAAAAAATAATGAAAATTTTTCGTTATAATTCTAATTATTATTTGTATTTTTTGATATTCACAACTGTTAGGTTTTTATAAAAAGAATTTTATACTCGTTTATGCATCATCTTAAGTATAATTTTATGAAAGAATTAAATAATCTTTTTGGCAAAAGATTGGCAATACTGTTAAGGTTTTTTTTAGGAAAAAATTAGACAATTAGTACAATTATATTGAAAAGAAAACTATTATTTACTAAATAAAAGATGAATTCCCTTCACAGTTCTGATCATTGCATTTTTATGCATATTTCTCACAGTTGTCTTCTAACTAGGAATACAAGAAATATTTATTAAAAGACAGAAAAACAACTGCATTTGCTTTCAAAGAACTATGTGGAAGTTGTGAAATTATGAAAAACTTATGCATGTGCAGGTTGCAAATATGGATGCGTTGTTTCTCTGATCATACTGTTTTATTTTTGTGAAATTTAGTTTCTGGTAAGGCTATGAAACAGTTGTTTGTTCTGAATATGAGAGATCAAAATAACGAATGAAGTTTATTGCTTGAGAAAGTTTACTACATTTTTTGGATATTAACACAAACTTGAATCACTAAAAATCTAAATCACTTTAATTTTCTTCTTACATTAATCACACCTGATTATGATACATATCTTAGAAAGACTCAAAGTTTATTGTTTTGACACAATTTTATAATTATATATGGTTGGAAGAAAACGTTTATCAAGAAAGTAGGGTTCTTTGTCGAAAAGCATCATCGTAAATCAGGTCACACACACACAAAAAAGCACTCGTACCGTAAAATAAAAAAAAATTGTGATACTTTGCTTATTTTGAAATTAAAAGGTAGCTCACACAAATTTTAGAGGGTAATACATAATTCATAAATTATATTATGCCCTTAAAATCTTAATACTATCGAATAAGGCAAGACAACAAATGAATATATAGTGAAAAAAAGATAAAAATGAGTATCTCTGTTCTGAGAAGCACATATTCAGGATATGAAATAAATAATCTAAATAAAGTATTGTAAACGAAATAGGTAAACAATAAATATAGCTTAATTCAAACAAATTAAAATATGCCTCTTTATATGATAAGGTAAAATTTATTACAAGAATAAAGAAATACAATTTATTTGTATAGTAAAAAGGGAAAGAGTATTTGCTTATGATAATAGACAACAAAAGCATATTTTTCCTAAGAAGCATGCTTTTACAAATACAAAAATCAACTTTTATGTTGATCAAATAGCATCTACCAGCCGCTCAATTAAGATATCCAACACTAAAAAAGGCTTTATAAAAATCTTAAAACATAGACTATTTGTCGAAGTTTAGAGTTACAATTCCCTCTTTCGTAGTTGCACCTGTATCAACACTTCGTAGTTTTGATCGATATATTTTTTTTCTTTTTCGATAATTGCTTTCAATTCTCCGCAAATACGCATCCCTGAGAAGTAGCGTAAAACATGAAAACATGAAACGCTTGCTTTGGATCATTTTAGCAATTTTAACTAGTAGAGCCTCTTCACTGTTTGAAGACGAAGAAAAGGAACTTATTTTTCTACAGTTAGTGAGTAAGATCACATCATAACTATTTTGTTACAAAAACATAAGTAAATAGATAAAAACTAATGTCGTAACTCATATATATCCTGAGAATATATTTATTACATAAACTATTTTGATTTAATCCACATATATTTATAAGTATTTTAAATTTTCGATATGTGCTTATTGTAATTTATGCATACTATTTATACGGTGTAAATAAAAGAGATTAGTATAATGTTTTAATAGCAATAGTTTTTTAAAAATTGCTGCCATTTTTATATATTGTGTTTTAGTGCTGTTATGTGTGTATTATTATTAAAGTGCTATTTTTTTTTTTACTTACATTTTTCAAAATTAAAAATACATATGGAGTAAAATGGCTATTCTAGAACACTTCTAAAAATCAAAGAACTTTTTTTAGTTCTGAAATAATTACTCCTCTATATTTATATGATTTATACTATTAAATTTATTACTATTATAGGTATCGATGCACATCATTTGGAAGTTATGATAGTGATATGATTTCTTAAGTTAAATATCCTTGCACTAATATATTTTAAGGATAATTAACTTAAGAAATTGAACGTTTAAAAATTCACGTCATGAGAAATAACATTATAAAAAATTGCATCTCCTTCTTTTTGCAATTTTAGGACTTCTTCTTTCATAAGTGTACCCACAAAATTATTTCTAAACGGTTTTTATCAGCTATTCTAAAAAATAATTCAACTTCTTGATTTTATGTAGTTATAAAAAATCTTTAAATTGATCATAACGTAAAATAAATAATTGAAAGTTAACAAAAGAGTTATTTGTATGAAGACAAATGTCATATGAAACGTTTGGAAAAAATAACTCCTAAACAATGATTCCAATCATGAGTTCAAAAAAAGTTTAGATGTGTTCTGTCATTTCGATATAGTGTACTGAAAAAAAAACTGAAAACTTACGGGACTTTTTACTAAAATTCATGCATTTATTATTATATTACGTAAATACGACGAATGTATTATTTCATAGCATGATTGTTTTCCCCAGGTGTTTCGAAATGGCTTCTCAGCTCCTCAGCAACTCTATCCAACCGATCCAAATGATCCTGATCGATGGGAAGAAGGTCTTGGAGAACTTACTTTGGTAAGACTAATTCACCGACCCACTTATAAAAAAACTATAATTCATTCCTATGTAATTGTAGTATAAAACAAAAGCAGCTGAGACTTAGACAGTAATGAAGAAATTCATGTAATGCAACTTGGGTTTTGCAAAATTCTCCTCCACCGCCTTTTCGGAAGTGTTAACAACTGAGACTTATGAAGATAAGTCCAAATCCATGCTCATTTCATTCTTTCTTCTGGTCTAGTTATCTCTTTTTACTAAAATGTGATGTTTTAGTTATATTTGGGAATAAGAGTTGTGCACTCTACAGGGTGTGGCCTAATTCGAGTGACAAATTCAGAAGTAGACTATAGTAGGTCGCATGGGGACGACAAATCACCACAAAATATGGGGTTGCAAACCACATTTAGTCTGAGTAATTCGCACAAATTGTTATGAAACGTATGATGTCGAAGGGAATGAAAAGAGGCTATAAGAGGTAAAAAATACATTTATGAGACGTAAAACGTGTTTACAGTATGGACAATGCATTACAGCTGGTCGTCAAAAATACCACGACAAGTGGAATTGTTCGAAGTTGCTGCCCCGCAGGTCATAACATAGCCAATACCAACAGATGAAGGATTGTTGGGCACGTTCAAACAATTCCAGTGTGCTGGAGATATCAGCTGAAGCTACAACAATCCTTCACTGTAGCCAATGGCACTTCACCCGCAAGCTATTCCAGATGTCTCGAGAAGAAGATATCCAAGGAATTGAGATCCGGAGAGCTTGGAGGCAAAGCAACATGTCCACCACTTTTCAATCCACCTCCCGGAATATGTAGCATGGAGGTGGTTACGCCCCACAATCGAAAAATGTTCTTTTGCACTATCTTGCATGAACCACACATTCTGATGATCAGTGGCCGATACTCCTAGCAGCAACTCTGAAGGACGGGCTGTAGGAAAACAAGGTATATTGCACCATTGAAGCTTTCAAGCGGTATATGTATATGCCTGCATTCGATTGGCTTATCGTCCTCCTGACGACTACTATTATCACGATTTTCACCAACTAAACGTGGTTTGCCATCCATGTTCTATGGTGCTTTGTCCTCCCCATGCTACTTACTATACCCCCTCTGAATTTGTCGGTCAAATACGGCAACAATCTGAATAAGGTATTGAATATCACACAAACAAATATAAATAATGTTTTCCTTACATGAAACAAAGTTATGTAATCAGTAAATTATTTACGCAATGAAATCTAAATCGCGATATCTAGGAAATGCTTACAAACAAAAAACTAGCAATTTAGTTTTAAAAAGTAAATTAAATGTTTAATTAAATATGAAATAATATACTT
Source organism: Trichonephila clavata (assembly GCA_019973975.1). Classification (NCBI taxonomy): domain Eukaryota; kingdom Metazoa; phylum Arthropoda; class Arachnida; order Araneae; family Nephilidae; genus Trichonephila; species Trichonephila clavata. The sequence goes on along the minus strand of BMAO01020819.1, from coordinate 93,298 downwards.
CGTTTATCATACAATCAAATTTATTTTCTTATCTCTGATTTCACTTGGCAAACCACTACAGTTATGTTACCGTCATAAAACTACTTAAGTGGTGAAATTGTGACCGGTACTCTTCGGGTTCTTCTATTAATCCTCTTGCAGAAAAATAATTCTTTAACTGTTGTTTGAGTTTAATACCACCTTCCGTAGGGATAACTTAATTTTATGCTAATTTAAATAATATTTATTCTAGACAAGTGAGTGTTAGAGTTAGTCGTTAGGCTGCAGTTTTAGTGAGGATTACGGAATGACTTCGAAAGCCTCGGTTCTCTCGTTAAGAAGCTCTAGACCGGAATATCAAGTTGGCCCGGGTGAGTGCTGTTTGAAGGGATCACTCAGTTAAGTGCTTAATTATTTGTCTTAGGAATTTAAGGTAGTCAATTAATTTGACTGAAGCAACTAGGCGTTGATGAAAGCATAAAAATAGAAAATACTGCTGAAACCGGAAAAATTGTTTCTACTTTTAGTGAAACGTACCCCTGGTAATGAGGATGAATTTTTACAAGAAATTTGAAAGTTGGAAAAAAGATGATGATCAGTATGAAATAATTAATACAAAATTTCCGCTCTAGTCAATGGGTGCAAAATGCATTGAGCTATAAAAAGAAGCTAAAGGAATCGATATAATAGCGCTACAAAAATATGGTGAGACTTGGTAGCTAAGAAACAGCACTCATCAAGAAAACAGAATACTATCAAAAATTTCTTTACACCATAACGGATTAATGGAGAATTAACTTGTAGATTGACTGTCAGGTTACTTTGAAACTTATCTATTAATAATTGACTACAAAATTGCATTAAGATACTGATTTATTGATCAACAGATAATACCTTGTTCTCCATAGCTGACATCTACAGAAATTATGGAATACAATTAGCAAATAAAAAAAATGATTATTCGTGATATATATACAAGCGAGTCGTAACAAGATTGAATTTTCTTCAGTGTATATTAAACTTCTAACAAATCTGTAATTTCAAATTCATTTTTTTATATTGTTTAGTTGTAAAACAGAACTTTTAGGTTTTCAAATAATATGTGAAATTATAGCATAGATTGACGTTTGATAGGCTGTTCTTTTTCACTTTACCGACACATTTTCGCTTATCCTCCCATTTATGCTTGATAAGTGAGACTGCTGCATTTCATAAGTGATAGGATTAATAATATTATTAAAAAAGTAAATATGTTTAAGTATAATTGAAAGGAATAAGTATCGTTTTTAGGAAGGCAGAAAACAAATGTTTGCTTTGGGCAAGGAGCTACGGAAACGCTACAGTCATTTCATCACAGCCAATCCTAGAGAAGTAAGTGCACTCTGTATAGAAATAGTTATAATGTTAGTGTTACCATCAAATTCATTTTGTCTGATTTGTCCTCATGTCGTTCTTTCTTTTACTGAGGAACTTATGATATATCGTAAAATCCGGGGTATAGCACGCACCGACGCATAACGCGTACCCATAATTTCAAGCTGCAATTTTTGATTTTTAGGTATATTCGCCATATAACGCGCACCCCCTTTTTTACGAAAATTCCCGATATGTATGTGCGCAATGCTCTTATGTTTTGAAGACATTTATTCGAGGTATTGTCTCAAAAGCTTTAGAAAAAAATAGTATACTTCTAGAACTACATTCCCTTAAGTTTTCGTAAAAAGAGTGTCATTTCTTTTAAATTAACATATCTCAATGTATGTAGAGAAGTCAAACTTTTTTTGTTTTCAAAACTCTCATTTTAATATCTGGCATATAACGCGCACTCGCAAGTTTCGATCTTATTTTTTGCGTCATATACACGATTATTTTGGATGACAATACAGTAATTTAATTATAATTAATAAAAATTAATTGATTAAAACTAATTATTCAAAGAATTACAAATACAGCCACATTGGCATCATTTTTGGTGACTTGTGTCAAAACTTGAAAAAGGTTTTTTTCTCCCATTTTAAAGCGCTCATTTGAGCTGAAATTTAATATACACTATTATTTTGGGTAACGATATGATAATTTAATTATAGTGAATTAAAATTATTGACTGAAATTAATTATTTATAGAATTCTAGATACATACACGTTGGCTTCATTTTGAGCGACTTATGTCAAATCTTTAAAAGACTTTTTTCCCCCTCACTTTTCAAAGCTGAACAGTTGAAGTGAAATTTTATATACACGATTGTTTTGGATGACAATGCGATACTTTAATGATAATTAATAAAAATTAATTGCCACCTAATGTTGTGATTCTGTCATATGTATATACATATTTATATTAATTGTAATTATTTAATAAAACGTAAATAAAATAATTTTTTTGTCTATGTAGGAGTTGACTTACATTTTTTTATATTACTTGTTTCAGATACTTAATAATCATTGTACTACAATTTGAAACTTAGATGAGAATTGCAAATTTTACTCGGAGGAAGTGTACAATTACTTTCAGCCATAAAATCATGGATACTACACTGCTAGCCACCGTAAATGCAACACCCTGAAGGAAGCACTCAAATAACATGAAATTTACAACATGCATTAGCGAAGGTGAGATATGCAAATGATTAGAATTTCAGCGCAGACACACATCACGCACGCCTGTGGCGCCACCTCAAAGCGCTATTTAAGGATTGGAGATTTCGACGATTTCAAGTTCTGGCAATTGTGTTTTTCTTGTGGTTATTTCAAAAAACGACCATTTATGTCTCGTAGAAAACAGCGATCAGCTTTTGATCAAGTATCCGAGTTCGACAGAGGAAGGATAGTGGTCTACCGAGATTGTGGATTATCTTTCAGGGAAATCGGTAGTCGTGTTGGACGAAACCAAACAACTGTAATGCAGATATGTGAATGTTGGATGCAGGAGAGTACGACGGACTGACTTGGTCGATCGCATCCACCTCAGTGCACCACTTCACGTGAGGCCAGGCAAATTGTGCGCATGGCAGTGACGGATCGCTCAATCACATCACGAACCATAGCACAGCACATTGAGTCTGTAACGCATCATTCAGTATCTGAGCGTACCATTCGACGCCGTTTACAGCAGAGTGGTCTGTCCGCAAGACGTCCATTGCTTGGTCTACCCTTGACGCAAAACCACAGACGTCTTTGCCTCCAATGCTGCGATGAAAGAAGGATTTGGGCGGCAGAATGGAATGAAGTTGTCTTTACTGACGAGTCACGCATCTGTCTGCAACACCACGATGGTCGGATTCGAGTCTGGAGACACCGTGGAGAGAGGATGCTGAACAGCTGCGTTATGCACCGCCACACTGGTCCTGCATCGAGTATTATGGTATGGGGCGGTATTGGATATCACTCTCGCACTCCTCTAGTATGCATTGCCGGTACTTTAAACATCCAGCGCTACATCTCCGAGGTGTTGGAGCCAGTTTTCCTTCCTTACCTTCAGGGCTTGGCCACAGCCATATTTCAACAGGATAATGCGCGACCACACGTGGCACGCATTGTCCTAAGGCTCTTCGTCAATCACCAGATTGAATTGTTTCCCTGGCCGGGTTCACTCTCCGTATCTTTCGCTGATAGAAAACATGTGGTCCATGGTCTCGACGATTGACCCAGATTACACCCCCAGCTGCCACACCAGATCAACTTCGATAACGTGTGGAAGCTGCTTAGTCTGCTGTACCCCAAGAACACATCCAAAGTCTCTTTGAATCAATGCCGAGGCGTGTGGCATCGGTGATCTCCAACAATGGCGGCTACTGATTCTGGCAGGAACCACACTTCACAGAAGTCTATAAATTTAATCATTTGATACTTGTGAACATGTTATCTACAAAATAAATTTTGTTGTGCTATCTCTTGTCTTTCTTGGTGTTGCATTTACGGTGGCCAGCAGTGTAATTTTCGCATGGGATTAATTTTATGTATTAAATAATTTAAAGCATCCCGTTTAATATTCTGTATTCATGCAATATATAGGGTATCCGAAAAATATAACTACACTTTCAAAAATAAATTTTAAAAAATATTCACTTTCCTTTTTTTCTCAGTTCCACAAAGAAAAGATTAAAGTTTCTGTCTAATGAAATGCAAACTAAATGGCGCAATGCCCATGTTTTTCAACATTCTCGTTTCAAAATGGCTGCAACGTAAGAACAAGCTCCATTTGCAGCATGAGTTATCAAATTGGAATCTTCAACATATGTACAACGTAAATGGGGCACTACCACACTGATGTTCGAAAGGAAAAAGAGTTCTCTAGAAGATAGATAGAAAGAGGAAGTCCAAAATCGTTGCCACCCAGATCTTTAGACATAACATCTTTGGACTTCTTCTTGTAGAGACGCGTCTAATACATCGTTTGTCAATCTTCAATTAGTGACAATGATGAAATGAAAAGTCGAATCACAGTGGCCATTGAAACTGTTGATCTTGCAAGGCTTCAAACAACGTAACTAATGTTGACCACACTGCAGTAAAGCATTGTAAAAAAAACTTTAATGATTTTTTATAAAACAAAAACAAAAAAATCTTAGATGAATATTTTTATTTATTTATTTTGTAATTATTACTTGAAAATGTAGTCATACTTTTCAGAAAATCCGTATAATTTTGGGGATTTTCTTACTCAACTTTTGCAGATAACTATGCAGGCCGCTGTCCATCCCAAAAACAAAAGGAGTGGTCTCAGTCTCCTGGCCTCTCTGTACGCCCCAACAGAATTCTGGGAATTTATGCCAGGGCTTCCATGGCAACCCATACCCATCTTTTACATAGTTGCTAATCAAGATAAAGTAAGAATTTCATTTTTCAGTCGTGGATATATGATTTTCTTATATATTTCTGAAGTAAACTTGAATTTTAGATAACTAATTTTCAAAGAATGTACATTCTAGACATTGTAGTAAGTATGAATATAGAACATAGTAAATGTTTTAGCATTTAAAAATGCAAATAAAGAAAAACCCAACAAAGCCATTAATAAAAATTTTGAAAAACCATACAATATGAAAAAAATTATTAAGAATTACTCTTAAAAGTAACTATCAGCTCTTTGATATGAGAATATCTTTCAGTCCACTTTAAATTAAGTTTGATTTAAAAAATACATTTTTTAAATAATGTTACTACTCCATATTGAAAATTAAAATTTGAACATTTCTTTAAATATCAATAAACATTAACTACCAACTAATATAATTTTTAATTTTAAATATAGTTTTAAGAAAATGTAAACGTTTTTATTTATTTGAGAGGTGTAATCTCATTAATTCGTGCATTATTATGTCATTAATTTTTTGTGTGGAATTTAAGAACAAATTACTTGAAATTTAGTCTTTATATTTCAAAGAATTTATGCAATATTCTGTTATTCTAAGCATTAAATTTCGTAATAGGAAAGCATTTGGTCGGTTTGAATTAGTATCATTTATTACTTAATGCAAAGGCTCTGGACAAAGTAATTTTGAACTATGGTTCTTAATAGCGAGTGACACATGTTAGAGAACACCTCACAAAGTCATTTAAAGACGTTCAACTATTTTAGCATAAAAAATATTCTAAAAATGATGATTCACATGCAATGAAAAACAGAAAAATATTAATAACTGATCTTAATAAGAAGTCATGACGTCATATAAACAAAAGAATAGAACATGAATTAGATAATATGCGAAAAAAGAATTATGATGTCACAAATTTAATCGTTAAGAACCTTTACAACAGTATATTTTCTCTTACATTCCATTTATCTATCAATGTCCACCATTAAATTTTTTGGGCACACCCCCTAAAATATTTCACGCACCTTTAGAGGTACGCTTTTCAGTAATATAATTTCTCCCAGTCAACCTTATGACCCAGCTAAAGGTGTGGGAGGAAGTGAAGGATGATTCGACATCATAATTAAAAATTATTTATTTAACGCTTAAATTAACACAGAAACAATTCAATTAAACAGAATAAACACAATCAGTCAACAAAGGGACTGAGTCGTGTTTTAGGTGAATACATCTAATAAATCAACCACTTTATAATAATCGATCATCTACCTCAATATTACTTTACATTATAGATATATAACTAATTGCCACTTAACCTCTTAAATACTTTAAATATCAAACGTAATATGTTGTTGTTGCTTATGCCACCTGATTGACAGTAACATCAGATCAAGGTCCACGAAATTCATCGCGGCTAAGGGCTAGAATTTTACGCCTGTCGTTAGCCTAAGCTTTGAGCCCCCATGAAGGTGACAGTACGATTTCGCTCGGTACAATACGATAGATGGTGACACCATTCGGACCCACTGATTTAACGAGCACGTACTCCGTGTGTACTCGGTGGGCATTTGGTGGCATCGGGCATTGAACCCAGGCCTTCCGATCTGGAGTCCGATTCTCTAACCACTAGGCTACCCACGGACCCTCAAATGTAATATGAAGGTGACTAATACCTGAACTGTAGGCAGTCTTCTTATTGATTAAGGCTTAATCTTTCAGTTTTTTTTTATCAATATCACCTTTTTGTCTTTAATCTATCACACAGACTTTCTAACCTTTTACAGCATTCTTCTCCTTGTATCTCACTTGTCACCTTTAGTTGACTAACTTTCTAACCTTCTAACGTTTTAACTATCTATCTTTCTAGTAAGCGAACCTGAACTATATATAATAAACTTAATTTGCATGTTATATATTCTTAGGAGAAGGTTGATAAGTTTTAATAGCCCCAAAGATTTCCCAAGAAGGTTAGTGAAAGGACGCGTATAGATCCGTCACAAAATATATAGTCAGTTTATGATAATTATTTGTATTATTTGAATACGGGAAAACTATGCATACATCTTTTAATTACTATAAGCATGCTTTTAACTTATTTTTTACGATTTCCTTTGAATGAGTTAGAGAAAATATGTTTTGAACAGTAAGGTGATATTAACTCTAAAATTCAAGATAGAATATACATATATCGGGATATTGTTGCTAAATTTCAAGATTTCAACTATTCACATTCAATAAATTACTTAAATCTCGTTGTTACAACGAGAGTCAATAACTGTTTAAAACTCTCACTAATTGCACTTCCTTAACTTTTAACACAACAGTAGTAAAAAACTAAGAAATAATCTTTCTGCAGGTGTTAAGTCCCTTGCATACCTGCCCCGGTGTTGTGGACAGGATGGAGAAATTGGTGGATTTGTACGGAACCGGCACCGTACTCGATATGTACAAAGTAAGTTCTCCATGAAACATTTATTAGCCGCAATGGTTTTTCAAGCATTTTTAGGGTTAGTTTTACAAAGATTAAAAATAAAAATTCTTATACGAACTAGGAGAAGCAGAGAGGAGTAAGAGATTTGGTAACACAAATAGTAACATCATTCAAGAGGTACAACAATAGTTTTTGACGCAATATGCCGAGAGAGAGAGAGAGTTCTACAAATACAATTTTTAAAAGGCCAACAAACAGTGGGAGAAATGTATAACTTTAGATGGTGATTATATAGAGAATACTTAGAAATTAAAATTAAGGAATAAAAAATTAAGCTTCTATTTCAGTTGTCTTTAGAAATAGTTAAAGCCTTATATATACACTCTTTTATGTATATAGATATATATATATGGAAACCATAAAGAGATGTATACTGCAGTATTATAAATGGTACTAATTGAGGATGGATTTATAAAAAAGTAAAGTTCAACCAGTTATATGGCTTGTCAGCATTCCATTATTTATGTTTACAATACTTAAAGAAATTCTATGAAATATAATGGATGGAAGCTCAAAATTCATTTATAATTAAAAAGGAAACATACCTGAAGATGTATTCAAACACACATAAAATCATGCACGATTCAAAGAACAATAAACAAATCAATGTCACAATGCCACATTCACTAATCCAAATACAAATTCAAAGTTTCAAAAATAAAGGCCGATTCATTTTAAATCCATTGTTAAAAAAGTTGCATGCCTAAAGATGTATGTATACATAAATATATATACAAACAGACTGAAATCATGCACTCGTGGACAGCAGTGTTGAGTCACGCGTTCGAGTCCTAAAGTCAGTGAAGTAGTACATGCATATTTAAACTATTGGGGCTACAATTCCTTCCACTGGCAGGTTGGGGAATTTTGGAGAGAATGGTGCTACCTCAGATGTCTCACTCTTCACCTAATTATGATTCAAAATAATGAGGTCAGTTGCCAATCACCTTCAAGTTGCTTTAGAGTACTACATAAATTAAAAATAATGTCGAATGTAAACGTGTATGTGAGTGCACTTATTTTTTATAACAATTTTATAGAGAGGTTTTTGTTAAAAAAATTCAAAATGGTGAGCTCTCTCAGACAACACGTAATACTAAATAATTTTATTTTACCCTCCAAACGGATAACGCCTTTTTAACTTCAACTTTATCTTTTGCAAAAATTTCTCATCTACGCATTTCGTATTGAAATGATGCGTCAGTCACCAAATCTGATCAATCATTGCTCAATTAGCAACTAAATCCCGACAAGCATATGAGTGAAGTAAGTTCCAGAAGCTTCTAGTGATAGAAGTTTGTAAGTGGACATATTTGGAATAAAGGGAAGCCCACTTTTGTTGATAACCTTTTTTGTGTTTGTGAGATAAAATGGTTCCCTGAAAAATATTCTGCCTATAGTTCTTGTTATTTCGTATATTATAAATAGCTATCAGATAAATTTAAACTATATGAGGATGTACCAGTAACACATTAGATTCCAGTAAAAATACGACACACACACACAATGTGAATGAATGAATTTTAAATTAGCGCAACAAATTTGTTGTAAATTGCATAGTTTTATGCTAACTCAAAGGAAAGACTAAATCTAAACGGGTAATATAACTTAAGTATTTATTGTTATAAATTCTCAACTGAGCTCTTCATATGCAATGTATATCTGGTTGTAATCTTGATTTTTAATTTGTAGGATAACCATATAAGCAATTACCTTTAATTCAAATTAAGAAAATTATAAACTTTAATCCTCCTAAATTACCTTTTTTTAATAGCAATTTCTTTTTTCAGCAACAGTTAAAATTTTGGTCTCTCAACAGTGGAATTCCAATAGAAAACTGGAACGACGTTGTATCGCTGTACAGAATCTTGTATGCCGAGGTTTGGTATTGTATATGTTACTCATACTCTTTGCAAAGTGCAACTTTTGTAAGGAATGGGATTGAGACTCTAGCTTAAAAATTAAAACTAAACACTCGATAGATTTGTATAAATCCGCTATTTTTTAATATCAATGTAATTAATATCAATCAAGTTTATTTAATCCTGAATTAATTTTAAAGAAAAATTCGCAGTTTTTGCTGTTACTGTTTTAATACCATTTGAGTCATGAAATTTTGCAAAATATTTGCATTGAGATTCTTATGCATCTTAGAATATCAACATTAACTCATTCAAGATAAGTCAAAACAATAAAGTGAAAAAAATAGTCCTTTCATTTTGATCATTCCCGTTATGGCTGCAATACAAAAAATAAAAATATTTCTGTATAATTTTTATATAGTTTCGAAATGTAGCAATTATTCTTTTTCGTGAAGCATTTATTTTACACTAAGAAAAAAATACAGACATTAGATATATAAAATACAGGCTGGTCCCAAACTCATGGTAAAAACTTTAAGGGCAGATACAGAACATTGTAAGAATCATTTATTATATAGGAATGTGTAGGCGCAAGTGATGCGGTGAATCACAAAGAGGGGAAATAAAAGAAAAAAAGAAATGGAGTTATGGTTGGTTTCATTGCCAGTAAGGAACAGTAGATGTCTAGCCACCGTTCAACATCATGCACCTCAGTAGGAGAAAGCGCCATTCACAATTGTGCTGACATTTTGCGATTGGAGACTTTACGTATGCCGAAAATGCAAACATGCATTATATGTACGGCCATGTAAATGGCAACGGCAGAGCTGTGCTATGAATGTATCACGCGCAGTTTCTTGATCGACGAATGCCGGGTCACGGAATTTTTCAGCGGTTACATCGTAAACTAAGTGAAACACGTTCTTTCCACGTCCCCAGACAGATTGCTGCTCGGCAAAGAGCTGCACGCAGTCCAAGCCTGGGGGAAAGTATCTTAAACTTTGTGGCTTTTAGACCAGAGTCAAATGCATGAACTGTTGCTAATCACATTAAATGTGAGTTATCAGACCGTTTGCAGAGTCAAACGAAAATCAGTTATACGTCTTCCATTTTCAAAGAGTATAAACTTTGAATTCGGCAGGCTATCTTCTCCGATTGCTAGTGGGTGGTACAGCAATGTGAGCTGCAGCTGGGCTTCATAATTCATGTGCTGAACAGTTATGAAGAGTTATTGTAAACTTAACGCTTGTCAACGTTGCTTTATATAAACACTTTGTTTTTCCTTTCGTCTCTTATTTTTTTGTGTTTGTGCCTCACGGCATCACTTGCGACCATACATTTCTGTACAATAAATGATTGTTGCAATGTCCTGTACTTACCCTTAAAGTTGGTACCATGAATTTGGGACCAACCTCTATATTATGTTGAATTTTTTTTCAACCGATATTTAGAAATGCTCTGAAACTTCTTAAACTATACTTAAAACGGAATACATAAAATTTACACTAAATACGCAGTTCTTTCTTTTTCTTTGGTGAATTCTGCTGGACCCGTGAGATGACCTCACGAAAGTCCGGAAGCGAAACCGACGTTTTCATTCAATCATTTCGCGACAAAAGCGTTGAGTACTGCCGTCACTAAAGACCCACCCAATAAAAGAAGCGAAGCACATTAAATATGTCAAGGCATTCGTTAAATTTTTTTTACCCTACGCCCATATCAGCATCCCTGCCATTAGTTGACAAGCAGCCCAATGAAGTGATGATGAAGCATAAAAAAAAATTAAAATTAGCATCCGTGGAGTAGTCTTCAAAAAACTTTAAAACAATAGGACAGTGCTCGAGGTGGTCCCCATTCTTTTCATCCTGGTGGTAAAGAGGGAAAAAACCCTGAATCCTTGATTCCAATCCGATGTAAATGCTTCTGCAAATAATCATGTCCAGTAAGCAAACGAAAGCAAGCAACTCCAACAGATTTAGGCAGGAAACAGGGGACGCTGCTATATTCGTTGAACAAAATATTCCATCTTTTACCCACAGCTGCATCACCATACAAGGAGGCTGTATTAATTTTCAGTTTACTGTAAATGATTCTTTTGATGTTACCCAGAGGCAAAGGAGAGTCAGGTTGGGACATGAGAGATCCCACTTTAGCAAGTCTATCTACTTTCTCATTTCCAGAAATGTCACAATACTTGGGAATCCACTGGAGGGCAATGCTTTTTTAGACTTCCCAAGTTCAATTAACTTCATTCTACAGGAATGAATTAGTGAGTTTCAGTATACCTTCAATTTATTAGAGACAAAATGGCAATTTGAGAATCGATTATAAAAAAAACAGTATTGTGTTCAGATCGTTAAATTGATTGCCGAGAGTCAAAGTTTACACTTTGGCATGGTGGGAAAATTTGGAGAGTCCAGTGCCTATTTAGATGTACTTTTCTTTACACGATTGGGGCTCAAAAAATTACGAGATCCCTCTCCAATAGATCTCTTGTTTCTTCACAATATGAGTTTAGTAAACAATCACTCAATCACCTTCTAAAATTTTTAAAATTTGTTGGTTTATAGATATATGTTTCCTTATCAACTTTTTACGATATCAACAAACTTTCTAAAAAAAAAAGGAGGAATGGGTTTTCAGTATTTTTATCATTATTGAATTGAAAATTTACTTAAATTAGCTAAAAAGAGAAAAGCATATTAAAAATTCAAAAACAAAGATATTGGGCTATTTAATACAATTTTAATAAATTCTGATGAATGAATGAATATTTGATGTTATTACACCAACATAAGTTGGAAAGTTACTCAAAGATTTTAAATCACAAAAAAAAAAAAAAAATCTTATAAAAATATGTTAGCAGAGTTATTTTATAACAGTTCTTTTGTAAGTTAGTTCCTCCTAATGTTTATGTCTTCAATTAAACAATACATTTAGAGAAAAATTTAGAATTAGTTCTTCGAAACAGATTGAAAAGGATTATCATGCTAAGTTTGAATATGAATACAATAAAATTGTAATTAAGTATTACATTTAAAAAATTTAAAAAATCATTTTCCCATATATATGAGTATCATGTATTTATTAAAGTATTCAAAAATATTTTTATATTCAACATGCAGATTTTTATGTGTTTTAAAATGTAAATTTATTTTTCTTTCAGAAAGCGTATAATTACACTATTCCAAGTTGGGCTCGAAAATATTGGACGGAAATGGAATGTCTAAATGATTACGCTTATAAAATTAATTTCAACGATCCGAAAATTCTAAAAGTAGCTGGTGGTAAGTGAAATTCATAATAAAATGTTATTCAAAAAGTAATTTAACTATTAAATAAATAAAGGGATAAATTATAGACTCAAGAAACACTTCATTCTGTGAAAATGACATGTGAGTGTATGACAGAATAACTTTGCCAATCCAGTAAGCAAAAACCAAAGTATAAATTGTGGACTAAAACAATTTAAAACAAACATCATTTTTGGATAAATACAACTGAAATATGTAATAAATATTTGAAGAATTGTACTTATTGATAATATATAATTTTCAGGAAAATAATTCCTTATTTGTTTTATCAGGCCCAATTCTGTGGCATCTGGTTAACAGCGCTAATGATAAGGTCAAAGGAGATTTCGAGCACACGAAGGTCATGGCTTACTCTGGAGTAAGTAAGGATATTTAACTCGAGGATTCTTCCGAAGTATTAATTTTAATTTTACTCTATATAGAATCGCACCAGTTTTAAAATTGCATTTTGTTACTATGAGAAAATTAGCAATTATGAGTACTACACTGTCGAACCTCTATATTACGAACCTATATTTAACGAATTTCTCTATTTTGCGAATTTTTTACTGGAACGAAGGACTTCTTACTATTTTCTCCGTAAAATAACCTCCAAATAGCGAAGTGCATTTTCTATTTAACGAATTTTTTCTCTTATAATTCCTTTCCTCCCCTCCCTATTTTTAAAATATTTCAGGACATTTTTTAAAAAATTATTATATCTTTTTTGCACATTTTATAATGATCAATGAACTTGAACTGGTTTTACCAGGTGCCTAACTCACCTAGAGTAATGAAATTGCAGTAATTTTTCAGATAAAAAACTCAAATAAAATTGATAGAGTTTATCAGTAATTAAATTTAAGGATACATGTGGTAATGCATGTTTGAAACTACTGGTTATATATAAAGAAATGTATATGCTTAAAATTATTTGTAGGTTTAAAATTAGAAAAAAAACGTCGCTAAAAAATTCCTGAATTTGAATATAAAAGTATTTTTTAAAGATGAAAATATAGTGTATTTCTCGACAATGTTTTTCCCCCTTGAAGATTTTTTTGATGGGTAGGATATGTAAAACAAATACATATTACTTTACAAAAAAAATGGAGAATGAATACTTTTTTTAATAATATATAGTGTCTATGAATTAAAAATCTGTTTTATGTCCTTTCTAATGTATATTGAATAATGAATCTCTATTTAACGAATTTTCCATATAACGAACTTTTTGTCGGGATTTAGCGACTTCGTTAAGTAAAGGTCCGACTGTATCTTTATAAAATCAGTTGTTTGCAAGAATTAAAACTGTAAAGAAAGCTCTGAAAAGCATATCTTTATTGCTTATTATTAAATGCTATATTCAGGCATTATAACATGATATTAAATTTTTTTTCAATGGATTTTAAATATAAAATAATATTCTAAAAATCAAAGAATTGATTACTTGTGTAGCTGTTAAGAAACTTAAAATCGTCTGTTGGTGTATTATGCATTATTTTGAAAGATTGGCATTGAGATCTCAGGTATTTAGTGTTTTTATCTAATTAGTGCTTCGAAATATTTTTTTTTCCCTATCTTATCTGAATTTCAGCGCATGAAACATTAAGTAATGGACGTCATGGGTTTATCTTGTTTTGACTTATCAGCAAATAGGTTACGTCAATTAGAATCATTCAAATCTTTATAAAAAACGAATTCAGCAATACACTTATTTAGATAACTTTTCGTATATTTTTTGTACCTCATATTCGATGAATATTTCTTAGATTTCTAAGCTTTTATCTCTCTTTTATGACTTACAAATACAAATGGACTGTAAAATTATTGTAATGGATTAAAGTAAAGAGAATAAAAATAGCTAATTGGATTTTACCCAACCAAATTAAAAATCATGTACAGGCGATTATAATTTGCACATTTTAATTTAATAAAACATCTCAGAAACTTTTATACAAAAAATTAGAGCTCTCAAAGCTTTTTTTGGTACTTACGTATCATCGCAACCTATTGGCGATATTATACGAAACGAAGCACCTGGTTGCCAATTCAGCGCGTACGACACAAAAGAAGTTGGGATTGCCAACTTGGCGAGTTATTAACAGAGTTGGCGATAATAGATAAGTACCCTTAATTTTTTGTTTTTGTTTTATTTTCTATGCATCTCTTTCTATGAATGAGAAACATAAAAATGTAGAGATTGATCTCAACAACCATCAAAATTCAAAGTTTTCCAATTGCACTAGTTTACACAATTTTTGGTACAAAAAAAATTATCTTGAAAATAATTTCTTGACACAGTTTCTATCGAATAATGTGTTAATTCTTATAATGAACATAATTAACTAAGCAGACTGTCTCATGCTCATACTCGTACATATGTCTCTCAAAACAATTTTTGGCAGTTAACTTAATTTGATTATTTTTATTTTGGAATAATTTGTTTTCAACTTCTATATTTGAATATAAAATGTTCTTCTAAAATAAATTTCTTATAACACAAAAAAATTGTTTTAGTTTATTAATTAATATATTAACTTAATTAACATTTAAGCAAATATCCAAATAATGGCCGAAAATTCGGGTGAGAAGAAATGAATTTCTAAAACGGTTTTAAGAGTATCATTTTTGTTATTATTCTTCTTCTCGCTCCCAGTTTAATTGTTATATCTTTGAATGTCATATAATTTGAAAGGCACCCGATTACATTCTTGTTGAATCTTTTTATCAGAATCCTAAAATTAAGCTATGTGTGTTTTTAAAAAAATTAGCGCTATTTTTACTCTGAAGCTTTTTCTATTCAACAAATCATCTGGTAATCGATGTGGATGCGATAGCTTAGTAGATATGATCACGGACTTATGGACGGCGAGCCATGAATTCGAGTCTTCGTGCCAGTGAAAATCGGCCGTGTAGAGCGGCTGTCATGCTTCCAAGTCCTCCCATTGGTGTAGTTTGGAGAGTGGGGCGTCGGCTCACAGGTGTCGTTCGCGACATTTGACCTTGGCTCAAAATTATGAGTTCCGCCAGTATCCTTCATGTTGCTTTATAGTGTGACGTAATACTCACTTCGGAAATACGGTAATAAATGTTTTTGCTTTATTAAGGGTATCCGACTACTTGCGACAACTTTTTTTAAAAAAAGACATGGGGATTTTTGTTGTTGTTGTTTTTAGATTCATTTAGTACATTTTTTAAAAAAAAATATGCTGAAATTAAGAAGAGAAAAAGAAATTATTATTACTAAAATGGGAAAAAAATTGGTAAAAATTGACAAAAAGTAACATAAACGCGGCCCATTCTGTACCAAAAGTTTATAAAAAAAAATTTCTGATGTGTTGCTATGTTATTCATTTTTGAAATGACCTTAAGGATAAGGAATATTTTAATTTTTACAAAAACTAGAGCACTTTTTCTTAGCTATTATATGACATTCTTTAAAAAAACAGTGGCTACATAAGGGACTGTAAATTTTGTAATAAAACAATGATTAATAAATCTAAAGGTTAAAACACCTTCACTATTATACAGAACAACACAAAAAATTTCAGTTAATTATTTTCAAACATTTTTAGCAATCGCTGTCATTGTTTGAGCATTTTCAAAAAAGCACATTTCGAGTAAAACGCGTTTTAAAGTATGACATCTTGCTTAAAGTAATGGCATCTGCTTTTACTAAAACACTTGTAGTTTTGTTCTAGTAAACAAAAAAAAAATAAACTTTGTATTTTTATAAAGCTAATAAGATGGCCTATAAAATAAATTATACATATTTGTCAATTTTTGTTAAAATTCAAAGTTTTAGGGTAGTTGGATACCTTAACCCTCTCGCTGTGTTGTTATTTAATCAAAATAGGCTCAAAAAGTGCCTATTTCTTATAACGTGTTCAAATCTACGTTTTAGAATTAAAATATACAAAAAAATTTTATAAAAGATTTTTTTATTTTAAAACACAGAATTAGATCATAAAAACAGGAACACAAAAACATAAATACGAACAGCACGAGTTGTACAGCTTAATATAGTTGGGAAAAGTTCTTACCCGCGGAAATCGCGGGTTGCGCAAATTTTGCTAAATCTATGTTGCTCTTGGAAATCGCGGGATGCGCTGCGTGAGGGTTAAAATTTCTGACATCGTTCTCTTTCTAGCAATCTTCCCACGTGGCAGGTCTACTGGGAGCCCTCAAGTGCTTCAATAACAAGGAACCTCCATTCGGATCCATCGTCATCATGGAACTATTCAAGCACAAAAGAAATGACCAGCACAGCGTCCGGTTGCTGTTTACGAACGGCACCACTGATCTGCAGGTGCTGCGCTACTCCGGGTGCCAGGAATTCTGCCCCTTGCATTACTTGTCGAATAAGACGAAGCACTGGGAGAACCCCAAGTGGGGACGAGACTGTTTTGGTGACAACCCTCTAGACCAACTGAGGGAACTGCTTGCAGGAATTCAAATTTAAATATTCTTTCTCTTTACCACAGAATCGCAACTAAAACTAATTAGATAATTAGCTGAATGGTTCTTAATAAAAAAGCATATGCTTCGTTCACTGATGTATCGATTTGATCTCATACAGTCTATTAATATCAAGGAAATCAGTAAATTGAAAAAGATACTGTGCATTTTCCCAAATTAATCTAAAAATTCGAAAGAACAATTAATACAATATTAATTCTATGTTAAAAAAATATTTTCTCAATCAATTTTTTTTCGTCACTGTATCTCACTTGTGCAATTTGTTTGAATTTGTCATAATAAAAATATAAATTATGTTTTTATAGTGTTTTTTTAAAAAAAATATTACTAAAAGCGCGCGCAGCCTTTTTCTGAAAAAAATAGATAATTTTTAAAAAATTTCTTTATTTATCTTGTCTTATCAAAAAGATAGGATAATTTAGGTTCAATTGACAATACAGTAAAGCCTGTTTTTTCCCCAGTAGATAGGAACCGCATAAAAAAATGTGCGGAAATTTCATAAATACTTACATATAACAAACAACTTTGTCGACATACTGCAGAAATCTTCTTTTATGCGGAAGAGAGGGAACGCGCAAAGTCGCACTTGAAAAATATGCCAATTATTTACGAAATATATGAGAAAGCACTTCCAAACAAAATAAATAATTAAATTCTACTTGGAAATATTTTTAAAACATTTAATTTCTCATTGTATACATGGAGAAATTTTCAAAATGCACATACGTAATTCACTGCTACTCATTGTAATCCAAAAGTGCGTATCTTCCTGTGATGAATTAGTTCAAAATCGCTTTCGTCATTTGAAATTATAATTTCAATTGATTTATTTTTTGGTACCATAAAGTAAGTGATTAGTTTTTGTGAGGACGGTCAGTTGGTCAGTTGGTCAGTTATTTGTAAATGTCACGATAACCAGATATGCATCATCGAAGCTCTTTTTAGAACTTCAAACTCCTTTCGAAATTGGCATCTGTTTTAAGAAAATGCTTTTCCGATTCGTTGGAATGCTGGATCCCTGCATATATTTTATCAGTTTTGCAAAAAAAAATCTGGTTCCTCTTGTTCGTCTTTATAATCTATCAAATTATTGATAATGTCATTGTCATTGAAAGTTTTCGTCTTCAATCAAGTGCGTGCTGCTAGTGAGATGAGAGAAAGCAATTGAACGTGCATTGTTGGGAGACTGTTTATAACCAATGAACAGACCTTCTTGAAGTGTATATATATATATGTGCATTTATAGAAAGCATTACAGTGGCACCAAAGTCGTTGAAATTCATATACCTCATTAAAAAATGATCGCATAAAAAGAATGAAACAAAAATAAAATCACACAAAAATAAAATCGCGTAAAATAGGACTACACAAAAACACAAGTTTTACTATATTCTGTACTATTTAGGCTTAAGAATTTAGATTCGTGTATGCCTATTTTTAAGTAAATGTAATAAAGTTTATAGAATGCATTCAATAAAAACGAAGAGAATAAAAAAAAAATTTAAAACTTTATTAAAAAATCAGTCTTTTTTTGTCAATGAAATTCCTTCAAATACATGTAAATCAATGTTCTAAAATTTTTTGTGAAATATAATTAAATCGTAATTCTACATTCAACATCTTATGCTTAAATATTCTTCAAAGTACGTAAGTGGTAAAATAAAATTTTTTTTAATATTAATGAAATATGGTATATATAAAATTACACTCTATTAATATTAATTAACTGATTGCTAGGTAACATTCAAATTAGAATTTGTTTGATTGAAACTTAAAAATCTAAATGTGAGTAGGATGAATGTTTGATGGGTTTTAATTAGTGTAATTTTCTTCTAAGAGAAACATGTTTAATGCTTAAAATATCCTCAAGAGATATATTATTTTTAACTCAAAATATTTTCTTTCATTACCACATGTTTTTATTCTGGTCTTAGCAACCAAGTGTGTAAGGTCTTTTAACAAAAAATAAAAGAATGCCTGATCACATGTCAAATACCTACTTTCCCAGTATTGAACTTATAATTTTTAAAAATATGCTATAACAGTAATAGATTTATTATATCGGATTGGCAAAAAGTCCATAAAAACTTTAAAAATTAATAAAACCCAGAAAATTAAACAAAAGGTTTAGCATTGATAAGTCACGGGATTTTTTTAAGATAAGAAAGAGTAAGAAAATTTTTTTTAAATACCCGATAGGTGGCGTTTTGTACATAAGTGAAAGAAAAGATTCGCAAATAACAGAAGTAATGTTTCCAAATCATTTATTACAGCAGCATGTGCTCCACATATTCACCACAACAAGGGATGACACATTCCAAGCGTGTCACAAATCCAGCAAAGGCAGAGTGAAGAATGTCCGCTTGTATACATGACATCTCGGTGGATCACATCTTTCAATTCCGACAGGTTGGGTGGACGGGATTAATACACCCGGGGGTTTTAATATCCCCACAGCCAAAAGACTATTGGAGTCAAATCTGGAGACCGAGGAGGTCATGTAAACTTGCAACGTTTGCTAATGGTTCTTAGGCTTGGTCGTCCGGATCTTACACGATCCTCGAGTGATTCAGTTTCCTCAAATCATTGAACAAGCTTTGAGGCGTACCACTGTTGTAGGCCTTTTTCTAATCTTCACATTTTTCTGAAGTCGGAATTTATGCAGTGCAACAGTCGCTGATTCTTTGTTCATGAAAAACAGCTTCACCAACAAAGCTTTGTCTTTCTTGCTCAGCATCCTTGTTCGCTTAATTGACATGCAACAGAGAATTAGAACTGGATCAAGAGCATCAGTATATATTTGTAATCGCCTGTCTCATTTGCAGATTTCCAACTCAGTCGTTTGTAAGAGAGCCATCTGTCGGCAGGTTTTTTTCTTAGCTTAAAAAAAATCCCGTGACTTATCGATGCTAATCCAGCAAACCATTTTTTATTTAGTTTAATTTTCCGGGTTTTATTAACTCTCAAAGTAAATGCGGACTTTTAGCCCACCCGGTATAATTCGTGTAGGATAAAAGAAAAACTCACAAAAATATCGAGAAACTTTTTGTCGATCCATTTTTGAATTATAGTAATTTTTATAAAATCAGGAATTTTATGAGGAATTGAAATTGATTCAAATCATAAGAATTTTAGCACAGTTGTGAGGTTGCTATGCTTATTTCGAAATCGGTTTATTGAATGATTATTAGGACAACTGATTGTTCTAGTGGATTTTAGCAAATATTATTCGCTGAGGTCAACAGGATAATAATCTTACAATTAATAAATTATCGCAGTATCTTACAATGTGTAATCGAAGTTGTAAATATAAATTCTAATGTACCTAAATTTCACATACGAAATCCTCAGTATGTTGTCTTATATTTGATTAAAATTTGAATAATTCATTTATCGGCATTTTATCATAAAAATATGATCCTTAAATACTTCACGTGCAGTATTTGGGTTTTATATTACAGTTTTTTTTATAAATTTCATACTGAGGGGCGCACAGAGTAGGGTTTGACCCTCATGGGTTGTTGCGCCACTGAGTTGAGTTTTATAAATTTTGAAGTTATTCTCACAATAAGTGATCAATATAATTTGCATATAAAACATCATTATTTAAAATAATGCTGGAATATAAAGAATACTAGCAAGAAAAGTTTTATTTAATAATTTTTACGTTCAATTTGTAACTTTTTGCACAATGAAAAAAATATTTTCTTGATATTAGGAATGTTAATTTTCTACACTTGTACTGTAATAAAATTATTTGAAAACTATTGAAGAAAATTTTACACTGAAAAATTTGTGATTGTATATAATAAATAACTAAACATTTAAAGAGAACTAGATTTAATTTATCTGAAATAATTATAACGAAAGAATACCGTTATAACAATACCACAAATAATACCACAAAATTCTCTTATAAAATTACAGCCAATATAGCATACATTATCTTCATAAGTAATTCAATTCTTACAATTTACAGCAAATATTTTGTTTAAAAAAAAGAGGGCTCACACGCATTTGAATAATATTATAAATTATTTTATTTTTTCAGAGAATTCCAAGTTCTATAATTTTTGTTCTCAGTTTCTCTGCAAAAAAATAAATAAATAAAACACTACAACAATATCCTTTTAAGCACTGAAAGGAATGCATGCCTTGTTAGGAAGAACATTTTTCCTTTTATTACAGACAAGGATTGGATCGAAAACTTTTTTCTTCATACTGAAAAAAAGAAAAATAGTTTATTACATAAATATTCAACAAAACTACTTATGCATTGCACAAAATACTGAACTATTTCTTAACAAATGATAAACAAAACTTCATTAAATTACTCATGTTTACGAATAATCATGCAATTTTGCGAAAGCACGTCTTAAGTTTTATAAATCACTGTCAATAATGAAGTAATGAGTTTTTCGAAAAAAAAATTGCTTTTAGCGGATTTCTTACAACAAGTCTTGTGGATTATGTCTCTTCCTGAAGGCCATGAATCCTTTGAAAAACTGTAGTTCAGGGGTGTCAAACTCAAAGACTAACTAGGGCGAAACTCACAAGGTTGGGCCTCAAAAAAATTAATAATCACAGAAACTTAGGTTTATTTCAAATAATACATTATAATAAACACATATAAAAGAACAAGAAAAATTTAATTTTTACGTATTGACACTTGACATCTTTCGAGTATGATAATCAAGAGGTTGAGCAAAGGCTAGTAAAATCAGTGATAAAAGAGAGCTGAAAGTAAGTTAAGTCAATCAGATATACCAGATAAAGAGAAGCAAAGCTTAGGGAAGCAGCTTAAATATTTAGAAAAGGAAGCTTCAGCTAAAATAAATGACTTTGTAGAAAAGATGTATTTAGAAGTAACAAAGTGTACAATGCTAAATTTATTTAGAGGTCAAGCGTGTCTGCTACAACCTCTCCAATTTCAAGATAAGTGTTTTTTATTTTATTATATATTATTGTGTGCCGATATCTTGGCCAGGTCGTAAGAACATTCGTTTTGGACCGCGAGTTTGACACCCCTACTGTAGATTGCTTAACTAGAGTAATATTTTTAGTATACATCTAACGCGGATATATGTGAAATAGAAGCAATCCTGTGTCGCTGTAATGAAAGTGCCAAATAATAATCCCCATTCGTCATTGTGCATGTTGGTCGACCTTGCCTAGGTCTTCTCGAAATGAATCTAGTGTTCTATAACTATTTCCACAAATTGAAGGTGACCCTGAGCCTTACAATGCAACCACCTATGATTGAACCATCTCCAATCTACTGAAACCTATATCTCATGTTGTCCACCTTATGTCTGAGGCTATTTATTTTACCTAATGTATCATGAGATTTACCAAACTCTGGAAAGAAACATAAGGAATGTCGTGTAGGAGTAACAATTTTTTTTTTGGCTGTTAACACTCCACTAAACTAAAGTCAAAAACTAATAAAAACTAAAGTCTAAAAACTAAAGTCCGAGCTCTGCAAATAGCCATGTATATGCTTATACATTCGAATTTAAATATATTTGTATAAATCTTTAGTGGTATAATTATTACTGTTGATTAAATACTTTTGGTAAAAATAACTACTATTTGTAAATTACCTTAATTTAACACACTTCAGTACTTCAAACACACAAAAGATTGTCCAAAATTAATATGATTCAGAGTTTTGTATTTTCTGTTTTATTATACTTTGTATTCTTCATTTACCTAATTGTTTCCGAATTCTATTTTGAAAAGTAAAAAATACTCACGTTCTTCTCCAAATGGTCTCTTCAAGTCATTTTCCTCCTGTTAAAATAAGCACAAGAAGGGTTTAATATAGAGAAGCCCGTAATAAAAGAATCTTTATTTAAAGTTTGAATGATAATTTGTTCCCACAAATTGAAAATACGAACTTCCTTCATAAAATATCCAACGTTTTTTCCCTCCATTAAAATAATCTTGCTCAAATACAGCAATCTTACACTCATTTCTCCAGATTAAGCCACTTTAAGAGGCAGCATTTCGGCACTTCTTTTCTCACAACACTTAGTGGGTCAACTGCATTCCATGTGTCTTTTCTGGATGGAAATCTGATGCTTTTCAGAGAATATTTTCTTCTTCGGGAAAGTCAATTGTCTTTAACGGCTTCTGTTTGAGATTCTTACTTTTCCTCTCTAGAGTAAATACTTTTATATAACATAATACGATTATAAAACCTCTTTCTGTACAGGAACCATGATTTATGTTAATGAGAGTTGGTATTTAAAGTCAAGTGAAGAGAGAAGGATGGTGATTGTTTCGGAGACTACGAAGTTGTCCCCGTAATGAAGTTACATTCGAAGCTCTACGGAGAGTACGAAGTTCATATTGGAAAGCCTCATGGCTCAGGTTGAAAGGATCTAACGGCAATTCATGGACTAGCAGTATTGTTAAAGGTAATGCATCGATGACTTATTTAAACTTCTAGATAAATTAGTGTTTAAGCTGACACTCTCCCACAGCTTATATCAAATTTTGTTCGTGATTACATAGTCATAATAAAGGATGAGACATTTTCTAAAAGTGCATATTTAAGAAAATTTATCATTGTTTGCATTACATAGTCAATTAACTGTTCCCCGGTCATAGTTAAATTCAACATTTTTTTGTAATTTTAATAGACGAAACACAAACTTTGAAGGCGACTGACCCTTGTTCTGCTTGGAAGCATAGAACTTGGCTTCCAATTCGGACAGGACACACAGGAGAACTGCCACATTCAATTGGGTAAAATCTTTAGCTGTTCCCTTAACAAAAGAACAATCAATAACTTCGAACCAGTTATTGGCTTTCTCCATTAGGTGACCTTTAAGATATGCCGATGATCAGTTTGCTATTATTTCATAATTTTTAAGAATCCTTCTGAATTATCCTTTCTCGAAAAGAACATCTCGGGTAATACCAGCATTCGTGAAGCAACTCCTAACACAGGGGTGAGAAGTTGGGCACCATTGTCAGGAACTCTCGCTCGCTGAAGAGTGTGAGGGCTCACCAAGAATGAGACATTTTCTTAAAATATGCACTTTATTGTGATTATCCAATAAATTATCTAAATGCTATCTAAGTTATGGAAGCTTGTAAGTTTAAATAGTAATATATCTAGAAACAATATACTTATCAATGATTTCACCCCAACAATACTACTAGTTCAAGAATGACACTCGGATCCTTCTTTCAACTTGAACCACGGGGATTTCTAATATGAACTTCTTTAACTTCGTAGTCTCCATATGACAACAATCACCATCCCCCCAGTACCGATTTAAGCTCACTTCTGGCCCTAGGCGCAGAAGATCTACAGGCCCCTTGGTACAGGCAGATCGAAATTTATAACCAATAAATCTGGTTTAGTCCAGCTTATCCGGGCCCCTGGGCGCCCCCTCCAAGAGCCCAATGGATAAACTGGGACTGATCCTCGCAGCTTTCCTTTTCATTTGATTGTAAAAAGAAACTAAGATAAATCGTAGTTCCTTTACAGAAAGAGGTTTTATAACGCGTATAACATCACAAGAAGTATTTACCCTAGAGGATTAGTAAAAATCACGAATGGAACGCGCTACAAGTCTTTTGGGGCCCTTGTGGACAGATACAGCTTGGGACACACACAGATAGGCCAGGAAATTTTGGATCAAATGTGAAAAAATGGAAAGGTTTGTTCACAAATCTGACATTTGCATTTTATGGGTTACGCAGAACTTTTTAACGCTGCATCACTCGTGTGAAAAAAACGACGTAAAGTTCTCACGCAGGGTGTGTCATACCCAAAGGTGTTTACGTTGTGTTTTTACAGTAAAATTTATATATAAAGGTTACAAAGGAAGAAAAGCAGGAAGTACATGTTTATTACATTTTCACACGTAAATTTAGTTTTTCTGTTCTTTTTATAAGGGCATTGTTTACACACTCCTTTAATCGCGTCGTGAGTGAGTGCGATGTTTCCACTGGATCTTAATTTTTTTTAATCTGTATCTTTTTAAACTAAACATATAGAAGCAAAATTCTTTATTCTTTAAATTAAAAAATTTGGAATTTCTTTTTTATTTTCTCTTATTTTGTTCCAGCAATAGTTTTTTTTTTTCAAAAGTTCATGTGAAAGTGGTGTAAAAACTTGACTGTAAGTGTAGAGGCTTGGCTTGTAGCGCAGTAAAAACTTCACTGGAGGCTTGGCAAGTAGCGCACTATAGATTTGGAAGAGAAACTGATGAAATAGCTGTGGAACAGGTTTCGGCCATTGAGCGGAAAGGAACGAAAGAAAAACGTGGCTCGTGCATGCACATGATGAAGATGCTAATTGACAGTTTTCCTATGGCAATTTTATAACTGTAAACAGATGTAAATAGTGTGGTGTGGTTTGAAAAAAATTAATAATAAACGGTAAATCCGATAAATGGAAGTAAATATTTATTTCATTTAAAGGGAAGACATGACAGTGGATAAGATGTGTACCAGTTATCTCCTTTAAAATTACGTTCTTCTCAAATGTTTTTGTGTCTCTACATATAAACATTAATTTTCAACAGTGTCTCCTTTTTCTAAATCTGGATCGATTTCAGTGAAGGAATCATACTTGCTGTTATACGCTTCATTTGTTTTTTCCTTATCATAACCGCGAAGAGAATTTCTTCATCCGAAAATACTGTTGTATTACATCTATTAAATACTGTATTTATTAAATTATACATAAATATCACATTTCGTCTCATCATAGCTACAATAATACGCCATAGAATAAGGAAGATTTAAAACGTGTTCATGCATTCAGAACTGTAACGGCGATTCACGCGCAGGGTATAACATAACCGAGGAGGTAATATCCAAAAATATATATTTAGAATTCGCCTACAAGCTAAGGCCCCTCAAAGGATATGACCTTAAAGTCAGCTGCACGAGAAACTATCCATTTTCCAAAAAAAGGTTTAGAAAGAGTGTTGGAAAAAGTTAGATGGTGGGTATGACACACCCTTTCGCGAGTAGTGCCGGATTAATAGATCTTTTGGGTGACATAAACTCGTGATGAAAAATACCATTTGAAGTCAAAGTAAACTTTCTCCATGATTTTGACGTTTTTTCAAATTTGCCTTGCCTTTCTTTTATCGGTGTAATATGATAGACTTCTTCCCCAAAGGTCTATTGACTTGGGACTTACTAAGTTTTGCACAGAATTCAATGTAATATCGTTTTTCAAATTTTTCTCTCATTTTGTCAGAAATAAAATCCCGACAGTTCTGACTCACACTTCGCTACTTATCGATGGTCAGTCAAAGAATGACTGCATCTATAGGCAGCAGAAAAAACTTTGAACATACATAATTGTTCACATACGCTCTTAAAATGGCGCCCCCTCCTAGTTTCTTTTGCTTACGCTTGTCAGATATTTTATGAGCACACCTTGTAAAAGTGATCAATAAAAGAGTTGACCATCATCAAAATTTAAAAACATACTGGATTTTCGAAGTTTTTAGACTTTTCAATTTTCTGGATGGCCGGGATGCTTGGAAGGTTGAGGCTCTGCACGATGAGCTTGAAAGCTTCTACCGTGCGATCTCGGAAATTCTCCAGCAGTTCCTTGGAGAGATCCGTCGGATCCACATTCAGATTGCGGAAGTTGTCCTTGATCTCAACCATCTGGAAAAAACAATACAAAAAAATTGTCAGCATCCTCTTTAGAAATTATTTGAAAATTAAATAACAATATTTAGTCGATTCTTTTTTGAAAATAGTTCAAATAGAAGGCGTTTTTTTACTATTCTTATTAATTACTTTTACTATGTAGAAATTAACTTTTTTATGATGTATATGGACTCTACATAATTCACTCTTTGTAGAATATCGGAAAAATGGAAAAATTTGGGGGAAATACTTGAGTTTCAATGAAAGTTTTTTTTATTTGCAATGGGGCAGTGGATTGGTGTTTTACTATTGCTGACCTAGTACAGTTCCCTAGAACTGGTATCTCTTTTTAGTGCTGCACCACATAGGGGGAATACCAATCACCTCAAGTAATTTTGATAGCCAGTCTCTTGATCTCTGACGATGGGTAACTAAACTTGGGAGTTTAATTTTACCTAGAGCACCCAAGCCAAGCAGGCCTTCAAGAGATATTTTATACATGCCGCATAATCATACGACATGAACGCTGTCGATTTTCTGCATCGTAAGAATCCCCCACACACACACTTGGGCCGAGGTTGGACCCGCAATCTTGGGCGTACAAGCCCAGCACAAACCAACTACGTCACCCAGTAAGCTTCTATAAAGACTATTAACTAAAATCTAGATAAACCATACCTTTAGAGTGTAAAATAACAGCATATTTTTACAAATAAGTCCCAAACCTTCTCTCGGAGGAATTACCGCCCAATCGTTGTCCAGTCACTGCGTTAATTCACTTGTTTTAATTGATTTTATTTTATTTTGCATCACACTATATAAAACAATACGAGGGCTATTAGTGATGGATATCTCGTATTTTTGAAACACGGTGAAGTGACGAGGATGACGTTTTAGTTGACTACCCCTCCCTAAACATCCTTACCACGCCAGGGATAGGACTTGAAGCCTCGATATATTTAAACAAGAATCAATCCTTTTACACACGCAAGCATCACGGCGGGTCTTCTGTGGTACAGCGTTTCGAATCCACCTTTTTCTCTTACATTTTATTGCTTCATGTAATGTTTTAAAGAAATGACAAATGTACTGACTTGACCCAAAACACCAAGAGCCTTGGAAAACTATGGGAAACCCTGGCCACTGTAGGTCCTATCCCGAGGCACTTGGAGAGAGCCGAGACTGTTGCCCGCTTTTGAATAATCCTTGAACATGATTTTTTGGGAGTATACCTCTAATGGCTTGCCCTGGTTGCTGACGAGGCCTGCCTGCTCTGCGGTCATACCAGGATGGATGGCGACCACCTGATCCAGTGCACTGAACTCGGTGAATACCCCGTACTGGGTGTCTCGGTGCCAAATGGCCAAGAAGACAAGTACGGGTGTTGGATAAATAAATAAAGAAATGTTTCAAGTCTCCTTGAAATCAAAATACAAATCAGTGCTGAAACAAATATTCATATTACAAGAAGTGGAGGATTAACTCGTTACCTTGTTTAGAGTGTCTTTGTCAATGGGTTTCTTATTTTTTAAGCTTTCCTTGATAGCTTCCAGAAGGACACTCAATTCTTCCAGGAGTACAGTACCTTTTCTGATCTTTTCTTTGCTAGAAAATAAGAATTGGAAAATCTAGGTGAAGATAAAAATTGGAGAGAATACAAGTTCAAATAACTGAATATCTTGTTTCAAATTACGTATAGAAGAACAGTGTAATAAGGTCATAAATTGTATAGCCATTTTTGAGATTTAAACCCGCCTTCTTAATAAATCGAATGGACATAAAGGCTGTTGCCTTTTCAATAAAATTGCATTTGAAGTTCTTCACAAAACATGGTTTGTTATTTTAGAAAGCGGTAAATTTTTCCATTTCTTACCAGATTCAAAATAAAAAACCCTCTCAAGAGATTTGCTGTGTACTTTCAGTCAGTCTTTCATGGATTCGAAAAACCATCAAATCAAATTTTTCTGAATAGATAATCCCAAAATGGTTGGACTCTAGTTTAGATGCACCCTCTGACAAAAAATAAAATCTTTGGTGTCAACTTAGAATTCAGAAAATTTGCATTAACTCCCACAGTGATATAACGATGAATAAAAATTTCCTTTCGTGATTATTTTAAGCTAAACTAAAGTTGTCAGAGAGAAGAAAGTTCTCGTAGTGTTCTTAATGAGGTCAGTGCTTTTTTTCAAATTGTTTGATCTTTTCAAAGTACTTCTTTGCCAAATCCATTTTTTACTTCATGATATATCTCCTTTACATAAGCATTAGCTCCGTCATTGTTTTCATAAATGGCGTCATCTTATTTCATAAAGCAAAGGGGTCATATCGGGGTATTGCTCAAGCGTGGTGCAATTTTAAAATCTTCGACAAGAGGTGCACCAAAATAGGATTTTACGGCTGAAGAATTTACCAATACCATGTCACTAATAACATAACTACCCATTGTATGAAGGTATATTTTCTGTCTGGGCTGGATCACACTAGTTTTATTCATTCAGACGATAACACATAATTTATAAAAAAAAAACCATAAATGGAATCACCCGCCGTGGATAGCTGACAACATCCTTGATTTTAATCATGTAACGAAATAAAATCTTCTGTAGTTTAAAAGAACCCTACGGACGCGTTCCACTTGGTGCGACTACAAACTTAATTTTTTTTTCATAAAATAATTTTTATTAAAAAAAAACAGTAAATTAAAAATTATTAAAATTGAGTATGTGTTCTCAACGAACATACACAGCTTCAATCCTTAGCTTTTTCGGACGGAATTCAAATAAATACTATTTTTCAAACCAAACATATTTACTGCCCCTTTGCGCCGAATGAAGTTGAATAAAAATATGCTTTTATTCATTTTATAAATAATTAAACGTAAAGGAAATTAAAATGTTATTTTATCACAAATTAAAGATTTTTTTAAAAAATTAATCCTCTCTAAACACACGGTTTTATCAAAGCAGAAACTCAAACTCATTAGCGCCACCTGTCGGTGATTCTATTCCTACAGGGCTGTGGATATTTTACAATAATTCTTACAGTGCTAATTTTAATATAAATATACGTCAAACCAAATTAATTTAATACACAGACACATATAACTAAAGATAACTAAACTCAACCAAGAAGAGAGTAATGTTCCTGTTTTTAATACATTTCAAATAAAAGACAGAAAAAGCATTTTAATCATTTAGTTATTTTTGTAATGCTTGCTTTTTTATATCAATTAATACATATTATAAAAACGCATTACATGTTTCATTTGTATGATTATTTTTCTTTTCTTTTACAAAATATATCAATTATTACCAAAATTTAAACTTAGAAACTCAGTTTAAAAAAACAAGTCTTATTTTAAAAGCTAGCAAGTTTTGCAGCTCTGACATTTTTTTGAAAATTTTACATAGTTTTTTTTTATGGACAACGAGCTTAAACTCCTTTACTATTGGAGACAGTTGTTACACTGAGTCTGATGTCTTTAACTTTTGACTTTTAATGCTGTTATAATAAATTACGAACACCTGTACGACAAATAAGTCTATTTTTTTAAAGAAGAAATAATCTAGAGAATCATTTAAGACGATCAACAAACTACTTGGTCTCCCTAAGGATTGTAAAATACCATATTCTTAAATTTTAAAACTTGAGAAATCACGTTTACTTTTTAAAGCATAAATATATTGATAATATCATTGATAGTTTATTAGAATATTAAAATATCTGTTATATTATCCAAACTCAAAGAAGGAAGTCTATTAAAGATTTATTTGGAAATCAGTACCGAATATCTTAAAGAACCGTATAATCGTAAATGCTTTTGCACAGGAAAGCTCACGTAACATTGGTATCTCTCGAGTAGTATTTATTATTAAAATTTGAGACCTTTATAAATAGTACTAAAAATTGAAATACATGCATTATTTTAAATCTATATATATATATATATATATATATATATATATATACGTTTGTATTTATAATTTCGCTTCACTCCATTACCGCTCAATCGATCATTATGAAAATTGCCATGTATATGTGTTTTTCGTGGAAAAGTTTTTTGCTCTATCCTCTTTGTTGCAGCTCCCCACCAGGTGGCGCTACAGCATATCAATTTTTGCACCGTTCAATCAATCGCCAAGTTGCCAACATAGTCGTTAAAAATGATGCCAACTTGGCTCTATCTCTATTTCGCTATGTCTCCATTGAATCGCCATTATAATGTAAGGAGCGGCGTTGCTTGCGAATATTACAATTTTAACATAAAACAAATGCAACAGAAATTAATATTAAGATATTACACATCCAGATATAAATTATTTACTCTATTTTAAGCATTCATTTCACAAAATTTGTAACAATGTGTTACTTTTGCTGAAATCGACCCACAAGAGAGCTACTGGGTGCTATAAATATAAAAAAAAAACTTTTTTTATCAGCTATTAGATCTACAGACTTAAAATTTAACAAATATGGTTTTTATGTTCACCTGAGTACGCTAAAGCGGTTTTATGTTTAATTTGCAATTCAAATAAAATTAACTCATTAAAAACTTCTTTATCGTTAAATTTTTCAATTCACCCGCGCGAAGAACGGATATACCAGCCAGTTTTCTTTCAAATTTGAAAAAAAAATTTGATTATAACAAATTTCTTACAGCTTTGTTGACTCTTCTATAGGAGGAATGGCCTCCACTGAACTCCATGCGTATGAAAGAATGACGAGCTTTGATTTCCAAGAAGCACCTGAAATCATTTGCAAACATTTTGAATAAAAGCAACATGTACAATAATAAATAAGAAAATAATTAAGAATCATAGTATTTAAAATCACATCGCTTTAAACTTAATTAAAAACAAGCGATTACAATAGTTATATTTTTATCTTACATGGAAAACGTATAAAAAATGATTACTTTTAAAGTTGTAGATGCACACGATAATATTTTCCATATAAATACAATCATTTTAAAAAACGGTCTTATTGTTTTAGCGTGACCTTCTAGAAATCTGTAATTAGGTATTGGTAACACGTTACTACTTCTAAAGTAATCAATCATCATTTTACTGTCTCAAAATAATTTGGTCTTAAGAACCTCTCAGTCAGCGGCGCACACAAGGAGAGGGGGGGGGGATCCTCGCATCCGGATCCCCCAAAGCCCTTGATTTTTTTCGATTGATTAGAATTCTATCTATAAATTACATAAGATTTAATTATTTGTTTTTAATAATTAATTTTATTAAGTTTATTCACTAATTAATTTTTTACTGTTTTTTGTTCCCGAAAATCGACAAAATCAAAAAGAGCATGATACGAGACTGGTGTACTTTCGACCCTGAACACCACACCACCTTGAAAAATTCCTGTGTACGCTACAGCTCCCAGTGCAATCACTATGCTTCTCATAAAATTGTCCCTCTGTTGGAATTTCCACCAATGGTACCTGTCTGAAATTTTTTGCTAATACATGTGTCCTCTGAGGTAACAAAATAATTTCCAAAAGAGTATTCGGGAAGTATTTCCACAGTGGACGGATTTAAACAATATGTTACAGGGTGGGGCAAATAAAAGTGGCCAAGGAACTGGGTTCCAGGTTATAAAGAAACATGGCAAAGAAAAGGAGATAATTCGTTAACTGCTTACAGCAGATATTGAAAATGACCACCATTCATCTATTGGCACCTTTGGGCCTTGATGAACAAGTTGCAGAAGACAGATCGAAGCTGGACCTTTGGAATGACTCAGAAATATTCTGCTGCAATACTTGAAGACGATGAAGTTGTTGCGATACAGACTTAAAGGCTCCTCACAAAAAGTAAACGCACACTAACAATTTGGGTAACCTAGGTGGCCCGTTAGGGTTGAGATCATTCTGACCGCTGCTAACAACTCTGTCAGGAATGAATATTTGTTTGGTGGAACGTATGGTTAGTTGTACCATCCTTAATGTTGCCACAAATGGATTTGCCACTGGTCGACCCCCACTGACTGACAGTGTCCGCACTAAGGTACGAACCAATTTCGATCACTTGGAGTGGTGCTCGTCAAATTCACGTCCAATCGTATGCATTCGAGGGCCACTATTATTTGTTCCAACGTATATATATATATATATATATATATATATATATATATAACTTAAAATAAAAAATGTAGATGCTACATTATTATAAACATTTCTGACTTAGGAGAGCTCTTATATATAAAATAATTAATGATATAAAAGAAGGGTTAAACATGTTTTTTGAACAGACAACCTTCACCCTTTCTGTTAATAATACTAAGCAAAAACCTATTGAAAATAATGGATAGAATATATATATACACTGAAGAGCCAAAACACTGGTACACCTGCCTAATATCATGTAGGATCCCGACGAGCACACAAAAGCTGCGCAACACCACGTGGCATGGATTCGATTAATGTCTGAAGTAGTGCTGCAGATAATTGACACCATGAGTCCTGCAAGGCTGTCCAATAATCAGTAGGAGTAAGAGGGGGTGGAAATCTCTTCTGAACAGCACGTTGCAATGCATCCCAGATATATTCAATAATGATCATGTCTGGGGATTTTGGTGGCCAGCGGAAGTGTCTAAATTCAGCAGAGAGCTCCTGGAGCCACTCGGTAGTAATTCTGGACGTGTGGGGTACCGCATTGTCCTGCTGAAATTCCCTAAGTCCGTCGGAATGTACATTAGATATGAATGGGTGCAGGTGATCAGACAGGATGCTTACATATCTGTCACCTGTCAGAGTCGAATTTAGACACATCAGGGGTCCCATATTACGCCCATCATAAAGCCTCCACCAACTTGAACAGTCCCCTACTGACATGTAGGGTCCATGGATTCATGAGGTTGTCTCCATACCCGTACACATCCATCATCTCTATTCAATTGGAAACGAGACTCGTCAGACCAGGCAACGTGTTACAAGTCATCAACAGTTGAAAATCGCCGGGTTTGCGTAAGCTGGGGTTAGTGTAAGTCGAGGTATAGTGATGTATATATAAACAAGTAGGGTTATTTATAGAAAAAAATAGACATAAATCTTCCATGTCTAAAATTAAAAAATTCGATATGTTACTATTATTTTCCAAAAAAAATTGTCAGTGATTTTTTAAAGCTTTATTTGCTTTAAATCTTCAAAGATAAAAGTGTATATATGATAAAAAAATATCTCATATTGTTAATTTTAGGATTTTTTAATCTATTGTTTGATTAGGTATTATCTCAGGGTGCTAATACAGATGCGCAGAAATTAAAGCTATGCTAGTCTCAATTTACCTTAATATCTGATTTCTTTGATGCTAACCCTATATCGGAAGAACATTTTTAGTTTTTAGACTCGTCGGCTTCAGTGGCTTAGAGGTATGTGCACGCTTCGTAAGCCTAAGGTTGCGGGTTTGACCACAGCTGGAGTCGACAGATTTTCTGGATGCGCATATCGTAGGCAGACATGTCGTAAGATTATGTGGCATACAAAATATCCCTTGAGTATTAATTCGACTCTGGTACTCTGGGCAAAATTAAAGCATCCGACGAGAATATGAGTAAAAAATTATAGCAAATTTAGTAAAGAGGGCGCCACCAGAGGATGCCACCACGAAATGGTTTTAACATTTGGGGACTTGACGTGTCCGCAGCGGTTAAGTTGCTAAAATGCAACCTCATAAGAAAAAACAGTTTTTGGACTCTCTTAGGTAGGTAAAATATATAACCAATGTCTATTTGAGATTTCATAAAGGTAGTAAATATAACTATTACATTTAACATTTTACAGCTAAGTTATCAATTTTCTGAAGGATTAAGACGAGAAGTATGAAAGAGAGAACAGAAATATACTTACCATAATGATCCAATGAAGATGAAGCTGTATAAACAGCCAAAAACATGAGTAAGGTAGCTGCAGTCATCTACAAATAAACATTTTTTACTTAAAATAATGAGAGCTATTCACTAAATCGAGCATTAATAAATAACGGAATATATTTGATTTATCAAGCAAATTTTTTAAAGTTTGATTATAATGGACCAATTTTATTCCAGATAAAATTTGATACATTCTAAAAAGTAATTCATTTCACTAAATAGTACCATTTATGCATTAATTGAATTGCATGACAACTGAAACCCAAGAAAGGGATTACTACAGTTCAATAAATGCATTTCTACAGCAATATTTCAATACTTGGAACTTGTATTTATGGTAGTACGTCCACTCCTACTCCATAAAATGATGATGAAACAGTTTTTAAAATATTCCTTTACTTAAATCTTTGACATAGCTTAGTACAAATAGAAAATGTTTAATAACTTTAAAAAGATCGTCTTTTCGTGCTCTTTATACATAATCCAAAATTCACCAAACTGATCCTAACTAGAAGAAACAAGAAATCTGTTGCATACATTGTTGTAGCTTACTTCTTCAAGTTCATATAGTACTCCGAAGCAGAACGCAACCAAGTCTATTCCCATAAATGATGATATTCAATTTATTTTTACTTCGTCACCTATGTTCCTTATAAAAAAATTGCAATTTCTGAAACATGTATTCCTTATTTTCCTTGACTTTTCTTTATAGATATATAATTGACCTAATTCTTTGTGTATATGTAGGGGGATTCTCTATCAGAACGAAAAACTTGCAGGGTGTGTAGGGGGTACAGAGACGACTCGAATCATATAAGAATCATACAAATACCATAGTTGCAAGCTATGGGGTAAAGAAGCAGAGAAAAAGAACAGAATTAGCAACACTTTAATCGGCCTGTATTGGATTTGAAGAACCTTCGTCGTACGCAACCACGTACAGCTCAACAACGTTACTCGGTCCTATATTTGGGTCGGTATTGTTGGAGATTACTTCATTGGACCGTACCTTCTGCCCTGTTTATTGGACAGTAGAACATATCTGATCTTGTAACAAGTCCTGTCCGAACTTCTTGATGCAGCATATGTTAATCCGTCATTGTGCAGCTCCAGCATGACGGGGCTCCTTCACTTTAGGGAATTTACGTCCACGAAAAACACCTAAGCATAACCTTTCGACAGTGGTAGATAGGTCGTGATGACCCGGTTCCTTGACCTGCCAAATCATTGGACCTATCATGCAGGGACTTCTTCTGGGGTTACATTAAGAGTTTGCTGTACACAAGGTATCCGTTCCTTCAGTTGAAACCCTCATCGATCGGATATCTGTAACTACTGGGAGGATACGTGATATGCCAGGAATCTTCTAAAAAGTAAGGAATTTTATGAAACACCGCTGTCAAACCTGCCAAACGACTGATGGCCGTAATTTCGAGCACCAGCTGTAGTACAACTTTTCAATAATATGTTTTCAGTCCCATTAATATGTTGCTGCTAATGCTCTTTTTTCCCCTGCTTCTATACACCGTAGCTTGTAACTACGGCATTTGCGACCCTGCATTCCTATGTAATTCCGAGTCCTACACACACTACATGTTTATGGGTCTGGTAGCTAATTGCTCTATATATACATGTTTCTGATATACAGGGTGGTATATCATGAGCATTGATAGAGTAGAATTTAGAACTTATATGGGTTGGAGGGAAAATTCTGTCGTACTTTAAAGAAAATATTTGAGTTCGTTTATAAAAATACGTGTTTAATATTAATCAATTATATATGCTCCGTTATTTGTTACAACCTATTGCCATCTTTCAGGTAACTTGTGAATTCCTGTTTTGTAGAAGTTCTCGTCCTTGGAGTTAAAATAGTCAGCAACTGCCTTAGAAACACTTTCAAAAGACTTGAATTTTTTTCCCGTTAGATAACTTTGCAGAGGTCTGAACAGGTAATAATCAGATGGTGCAATGTCAGATGAATACGGTGGGTGACTAAGGACTTCCCATCCTAACGCATTCAGTTTTTGTTGAGCCACCATTGCAGTATGCGGTCGAGCATTATCGTGGTGGAACACTATTCCTTTTCTACACGCTAATGCAGGCCTTTTTTCTTTGATAGCTGCATTCAATTTATCCAGCTGATTGCAGTACAGATCTGCGTTATTGGTTTTTCCCTGTTTCTGCAACTCGTAGTACACTGGACCTTTCCTGTCCCACCACAAACAAAGCAGTACTTTTCGTCGATGGATACTTGTTTTTGGAACTGTTGCTGATGATGTTCCTGGTTTGCAGCAAGATTTTTTTTCTTAAGATTCTCGTAAAGAATCCACTTTTCATCTCCAGTAACCAGCTTGTCCAAAAACGGCTCCACATTGTGTCTAATCAGATGTGATGAACACATTCTTACACGATCAGACAAATTCTTTTCCGTTAATTCATGTGGAACCCAAACACTTTGCCTTAACACAAACCCAAGAGATTTAATGTGATCACCAACAGTTTTATGATGAATGCCAAACTCTTCTGCAATTTCTCGACTTGTTAAATGTAGATTATTTTCCAACATGGATCGCAAAACATCATTATTGATCTTGGATAGTCGTCCAGATCGATCACTTTCTTAGAGGCTCAGATCCCCGGAACGAAATTTTCTAAACCATCTTTGACAAGTACGAACATTTACAATTTCTTTTCCAAATACTGCACATAAATTTTTACATGCAACCGATGCGTTGCTTCCTTTTTGGAATTCATACAAAATGCAGTGTCGTAAATGCACATTATCTACTGACATATTTTTCTCTTTAAATATCACAAGTAAATGATGAACGGTAAAAAAAGACTCCTTTTATATTATACAGCAGCTAAAAAAATAGAAAAAATACAAATGACTCACTAGACAGTTTTTTTTTTTATTTACAAGAGAAATCACCCGCCTATTTAAAATACGACAGAACTTTCCCTCCAACCCATTATATCACAATTATTTTATTCATATAATGTGGTACTGAAACAGACAGTCCTACACATGACCTTATATTGAAAAAAAATATTACTTTAAAGTAAAAAATATTAAATGAAAATTATTTTCATATGTATTCATTATTTTTAAAACAGCTGATTCTCAGAGTAAAAGAAATATTTTTTCAGATCCTTTAACTTCAAAGTGTTTTTATTGATAATTGAACCATTATCTGGGCTGATTGATATAATTTATTTTACTTTTCCCAATTCTTTTTGAAAATATGTTTATATCTTTATATAAAATATATTTATATCTTTTTATAAAATATATTTATATCTTTATATAAAATATATTTATATCTTTATATAAAATATATTTATATCTTTATATAAAATATATTTATATCTTTATATAAAATATATTTATATCTTTGTATAAAATATATTTATATCTATATACATTTGATAACAAATAAATTATGTATAATTCAAAAGCAGCTTTTTATACATGTAATTAACCATACATATATGAATCAAAAATATGCAATAATATCCCATGGAAATATCTTTGAATGATAGCTGAAGGAATTAATAAATTTTTTATGAGTGATTTGTCCATCTGATTTCAATGATATATTATTAAAGCAGCTAAGACTGAAGAACAAAAAATAAACATTCGCTATAACATCAGCGAGCTACAACTTAATGTTTTGTACTCATAATGAAACACTTATATAGCTGTACAAACACATTTGAAGAAAAATGAGATGTATGTAAGAATCTTTATTCCATAGGTTATTTAATTAGGACCTTAATACAAATGATCTGAAAATTGTTAAAAATAATTTTTACCAAAGTATAATTGCAATGTAATATATAAGTGAAAACTTTATTAAAACTGTAAAAAAATATTTTACAATAAACTTTGTAACTCATGTGAAAATACATCAAAAGGCAACATTAAATAATTTTTATTGAAAATTTCTATGAATTTATTAGATGATGAATTATAAGTTTCACATCAACACTTCTAAGGAAACTGAAAATTTCAGGCTATGCTTGTATTTATTATTGGTTTATCAAATTGAAAAGAATAGTTTTAAAATATTAATAATTTTTAATAGGAAGAAATACATAAAACAATATTAAAATGAAATAAATAATTAGCAACTTAGAATTTTTTTAAAAGTCTAAGTATAAAAAGTCTTTTAAGAAAGCCGAATAAACATTCCTTTAATATTGTAATTAAAGTCAGGGCACACACACACACATATATATACAATTAGCTACGTATAAAATAAATTAGTCAACAATAATGCATTAATGCCAGCAACGGACCACATGAAAGCATTTCAAAAACTCTTTTAAATGCAAGAAGATTAATTGGATTGGCAATTGGATTTAATTCTACAATATACGTCACCTCAATGTAGATCTTCACAACTATTTGTACTATTTTAAATTATTTTTTTAAAAATAAAAACTTACCATGAAATCTGTAGTTTAAATCCTGATGCTTGTGAATGTGTGTGTGAATGAATGAATGAATACCTCGACACGTCAACGTATCCCACTTCTTTAGCATGCATAGAGGGCTTGCTTAAACAGGTGTCAATGCGCATGTTTGCTATTTGTGTGCTCTGATTAACTGAGTAAACATGGCTGAGGTCTCTAGGAATATGGCAAAAATTTATGCAAAGATACAATCGTACGCATAAAACAAAGAAATAGAAAACGTCTGCGAGTCATAAGAACACATGGAATAAAAATAATATTTGTTTGGATAAAAGCAGGATATAATTAATTGGATTAGATTTTCAAACATATATTTCTTCCAGTAATAACGATGTCGTTGGTCATCTTCCAATCATTTCAACAAGTTAGCATTAACCCCTTCCAGGTTCATTTTATTTCTGGATTATGGACCCTAAAATGCCAATTTTCGTAATGCTTTTTTTAAAAAATATACATAGATTTTTAAACATAATAGCACCATTCCCATACAGAATTCCCTAAAAATTAACGTAATGTAATTAATGTAATCTATTTAAATAAAGGAGTAATTTACCTGTAAAGTTGGCTTTTCGATTGAACAGAAATCATTAGACTGGAGTCAATCCACTCTAACTATAAATATAAAGCTTAGAATGTTTATCCTTCATCTAGAATTACAAATTTTATTTACATCATTTACATTTGCATAAATGATTATTAAATTATTAATCAAGATTTGATCGTGTATGATAAATTCGAAAACACGATATTGCTCATAACCCGACATCACAATCTTGAACAGTAGAATCTTGTTCTGTTTTTACCTTCTTCCCTTTACAATCTCTCTTTGAGCAGCAAATAATAAATACACTGTCATGTTGCATTAGTTTTCTTTTCTGTTGGGGGAATGTAGTCAACAAAGTGTCCTCAGACAAGCGTGAAAGGGAGTACTCAGCAGGACGTCCTCTTTTTGCTAAAGACTCCACCTAGAGGTACTTTTCAATTATTCTAAACCATAAAAGCTCATGTAAAATAATTCGGGAAAGACCGATTGCACAGTGTAAATTTTCACAGTGCCCGAGGTAAACTCGGGATGAGCCAGAATAGTATGTTTCACCGGCCGGAGTTCAGCTCGGGAAAATCCAGGAAGGGGTTAATAACAATCAATTTTTTCAGGTAGATTGAATTAAGAAATGATCTTTTAGTTTTAAAGGAAATAAAACCTGCAGTTTGAGATTCTGGACCTGGGGCGGCAACCTTGCGCCAAGAAAATATACTAGTGTATTTCAAGATGCCACATTGTGAGAAATATAAATGTTTGAAACCATGCGATTCCCCCATGGCAAGGCATGCAAAATTAAGAAACATAAGTCAAAAACACAGATTTAGAATTTTATTTTATATTAATTATGCATCATTTTAAGATATTCAGTCACATTAAAATAGCAACATAAAATAGTATCATTATTTCTTCAACACGAGAAAAAAAGCTAGAGTTGTATTTTTATTTATTTATTTTTTTTTTGTCTTTTACGAATCTTATAAACATATGTATTAAAATAAGAAATAAGTTACATAAGATATGAGAGTTTCTTCAATATAGTTAAATAGTATCACTGAGAATCACGCCACATGCCAAATCTGGCAAACGGAACATAGGTTGCCGACACCTATTCTCGACCATCATTCTCTTTGAAATACTCTTTGATTATTATTATTTCTGACTTGAAGATTTATTCTTATAAAAGCCTCAAAAAGGTTAAAATTTCTTTTCTGGAGTTTTCAATTTCCGTTTATCATCGTATAGGTAAACTGTTCTTTTATTTTCTTTTTTTGTGTAACATCTTTCCTCTCGATTGCTGGAGATTTGTGGGAATGATTTCGTGAAAAGAGACGGAAATGCGTAACAGGAAGTTGGGGAAGCGCGCGCTATTCAGTGAAGTTCTGTTTTTCTCCTTCATTCAGGAGGGGCTCCGCCCCCATCCCCCACCCTTTGCGGTCTAGGCTGTGGGATTTTTGTTTTTGTTTTCTCACTTTAGGATCGGAAAAGAAGCTAAATCCTTTAGGCAGAGACGTGATTAGACAATGACGAACGTGTTTCGATACCTGACTTCGATTGCTGCGTACAATTTAAACGATCGGGCTACAGAGCAGCTGGTGTTGCGATCTTTCGTGAACAGAACAACTCACATGTTGTGGCTCGACATGGATATTACTTATCGTCAAACAAGTGGACTGGGTATTGTTAGTCAAGATATTGGGGACATATGTGCGGCAAAATGCTTATTTGAAAATGGACAAACAGTGATTTCGGTGGTCGTATACATTTCTCCGAATCAAACGGCTCAAAAAAGTAAAGATTTCCTGCATTTTTTATTTACCATATACCAAAGGTGGTTCTGCTCGTTTTTTTAAAAAAAACTATCACTCGCTTCCCATGATTTTGAGGGGTGATTTTAAAGTTAACTTCAGTTTGCTAGAAGCCGAGCTTTTTTGAATGATGAACTCAAGCTCGAAAGGAACACAAATCGAAACGTTTCGACAACTAACAATGGTACTGTTAATATATTGACGCTATTTTTCACACTATGTGTCATATTTTAGTTATCGCAAATTATCATTACCGCTCTTCCCCAAATTGAACTAGAATAATTTTTTTTTATAAGAAATTACATTACTCTTTGTGTTAATTAAATAAAATTTTCATTAAAGATATAATTATTCCGTAGAAAATTATTTCCAATCATAATCGATTCATTTTTTTCAGGATTTAAGTTGCTATTGGGGCGAATTTACCACGATAATATATCAGATGTTACACATCGTATGCGACTACTGTAAGGATCGTTTCTTTTTTTTTTTAACTAATTTGATATCGGAGAACTACACGCCAAGCAAAGCTTGTTGTCAAGTGATATGGATTCCAAGATGGCGGCCTAGCTGTAATAAATCGTCAGTAAAATAATTTTAAAGAATTGCTTTTTCAAGACGAAAGTTTTTGAAGTGCCGAAATTTAGATGAATTTAGATGAAATAATTGAAAATTTACTTACTTTTTTTCATGAAAAAAGATGATTACCAAGCTTTTTTTAAAAAAAATAGAATATGAGAAATTTAGAAATTTTGGGGAAAGAAGTATAAAAATAAGTAAAATATTTTTTAAAAAAGCATTGTTCCAAAAAATTAAATTCTTAAAAAAGAAAAAAATTCAAACCTATAGACTTGATAGAATGAGGAATGTTTGAAAAATTAATTAATCAAAAGTAAAATGGTAAAAATTGGCAATTTGCAGCCTGTAAGAAGAAAAAAAAAAAAAAAACGAGCCTTACAGAAGTCGCATACGATGTGAACCATCTGACATGTTATCGTGGTAAATTCGCAATAGCAACTTAAATCCTGAAAAAAATGAATCGAGTATGATTGGAAATAACTTTCTGTGGAATAATTATATCTTTAAAGAAAATTTTATTTAATTAACGCAAGGAGTAATGCAGTTTTTTTTATCAAAAATAATTATTATTGTTCAATTTGGGGAAGAGCGGTAATGATAACTTATGATAACTAAAATATGACATATATACTTGTGATTTCAAAGTATTTAAAAACCGTTGAAAAATAGCGTCAATAACAGTACCACTGTTAGTTGTCGAAACATTTCGATTTGTGTTCATTTCGAGCTTGAGTTCATCATTCAAAAAAGCTGTGAGTGGCTCGGCTTCTAGCAAACTGAAGTTAACTTTAAAATCACCACTCAAAATCATGGGAAGCGAGTGATAGTTTTTTTAAAGAGCAAAACCTTCTTCGGTACATGGTAAAAGTAAAAAATGCAGGAAATCTTTAATTTTTTCAACCGTTTGATTCGGAGAAATGTATACGACCACCGAAATCACTATTTGTTCATTTTCAAATAAGCATTCTGCCATACATATGTCCCCAATATCTTGAATAACAATACCCAATTCACTTGTTTGACGATAAGTAATATCCATATGAGGAGCCACAACATGTGAGTTGCTTTGTTTGCGATAGATCGCAACACCAGTTGCTCTGTGGCCCGGTCGTTTAAATTGTACGCAGCAATGGAAGTCAGGTATCGAAACACGTTCGTCATTATCTAACCACGTCTCTGCTAACATGAGTAACGAACAATTTTGTGAAATAATGTCGAAATCTGTTTGGTGAGCCCTCAGATTTTGACAATTGAGCGTAAGGATCGCAAGTTTAACCTTGGTGAAGTCTAATAAGTCTTGCTGGTATGTGCGAAGTGGATTGAGAGTCAAGCGCAAACGAAACCGAGTTTTTGAGTTAGAATATTTTGAAATGCTAAATTTAACAATATAA
Source organism: Trichonephila clavata (assembly GCA_019973975.1). Classification (NCBI taxonomy): domain Eukaryota; kingdom Metazoa; phylum Arthropoda; class Arachnida; order Araneae; family Nephilidae; genus Trichonephila; species Trichonephila clavata. Next base: position 50,074 of record BMAO01020819.1, on the reverse strand, counting down.
AAAAGGCTGTCGGCTTAGTGCTACTAGAGTTGGACCCAACGTGGATATATTTTTACAAGATCCAGCTAAAGGACTTAGCTTCTTCTCTGATCCTAAAGTGAGAAAACAAAACAAAAACAAAGATCCGAAGGCCTAGACCGCAGTGGGGGGAGTCCCCCTCCCGAATGTAGGAGAAAAAACAGAACTTCACTGCGAGGGTAGCGAAGAGACACCACCAAGCGCGCTGATTGGTCAAATTAAATAGCTCGCGCTTCCCCAACTTCCTGCTACGCATTTCCGTCCCTTTTCACGAAATCACTCCCACAAATATCCAGCAATCGAGAGGAAAGATGTTACACATCAAAAAGAATTAAACTGGATAGATTTTTTATTATGGCAGCGTGAATTTACACCGTAAGATCGGGCATAAAAGATTCGGCTGTTCAACTTCATATATTGCTGGGAAATTATTTGCCCGTTGGTTCGTAATAATTGAAAGCGCAACCCTCATATTCTTTAAAACATTGCCCTGGTACTGACCAATGATATTAGAAATATCTCTATATATTCAAAAATAGCGCAAAATACAACAGAAGACTGAATCAATAGTTTGAAGAATTAATGGAAAGAAATTGGTAAAAGTTTTACAGGAATGAAAATAAAATAAGTAACACTGCAAACAATAGGGTTACCGCAATTGCATTATCACACAATCAAAATATCAAGGAAACCATATTGTAATGTTATCGCCCTGGCAAAAATAAACAACATGGCGCATAGCGCTCCGATATCAAATTAATACCTCCCCAATGGTTTCGTTTAGTCTCGAGAACTTTTTATATTCTAACAAATTAAACTATTAACATATGAACATATTTTTCCTTGTATATATCTTGTGTGATATAATAATATTTTAATCTTCTTTCAAGTCTATAGTGAAATTTAGTTTCAAAATAGCGTTATAGAGCATTAAAATTTAAATAAAGACCAGTACAGAGTGTTTATTCATATTTCTACTTGTATAAAAATGCCAGAGTTTAAATAACTGAGGTATTGCAACATATACTTAAAAATACGATTATGTATCTTCTCAATATCCCCTTTTTCAGGAAAAATATTAACATAATATATCTAAGATGATTTTGTAGTTGTAAGGAAATCATTCGAAATTTATAAAAAGTATTCTATTTCAAAAGGCGTGCAATAATTCTTTAAAATTTTAAGGAATAATCAAATTTTTATTATACTTTTCTTGCGAGACTTTTCAATACAGAGAATAACATTATTCACGTTCGCTTAATCTTTGTTAAAAAGAATCGATCTATATATATATTTACGTGCACAACAAATTTTTTATTAGAGGTATTGTCCTAAAGTTTTATTCACGCATTCTAAATCATATGCAGTGGTAATTGTTACTACAAAGTAAAAGAAACTGAGTCTGTGATTAACTTATCTTTGTACAGGGTGTTGCTGAATTCGGCGGACGAATTCAGAGGGGTGAAAGTAGGCAGGATTGAGATAACAAATCACCGTAGAACAGGGGGTCGCAAACCACATTTAGTCGGAGTTATTCGCAATTATTCGTCATTTATTCGAGGTATTATTCCAAGCTTTAGTGAAAATAGTGTACTTCTGCAACTACAACCCTTTAAGTTCATAAAGAAATTAGTTTCTTTTAAATATACAGTATTTTGATATATGTAGAAGTACAATTTTTTTTCTTTGCTCGTCTTTTTTTTATTTTTAGAGCTCTTATTTTTATATTCAGCGTATAGCACACACCCTTAAATTTCGATCTTTTTTTTAGTTAAAAGTGCGTGTTATACGCCGGATTTTAAGGCAATATTCGTAGAAATACTTTTTTATGTGTGTGAATTCGCATTGAAAATTTCTTTAAAAATGTATAATTTCTAAAATTCAACTCTTTTTAAAAAGTAAGTATGGCCTTGATTCAAAAATGCATTCCAACTTTTGTTACATGTATTAATAGCAGTAGTTTAAAAAATATCGAAGCCTTTAGTACAATAGAAAAATAACATTTTTTAAAAAGATAAGCTAGAGAGTCTTTTTTCTCTTTCCGAGAATAAATCAGTTTGAAGCATTTATTTTCCGATGGGATGTGAATAAAAGTGAAGATAAAAAAAAATATAACTCTGTGTTTTTCTAACTTAGATCTTCAAATTTCGTGAGGTTATGGGAAAATATATAAAGAATAATTTAGGCTAAAAAGATTTGATTTTTGACCAATTTTTGTCAATCCGTAATAAACCTTCTTCCCATCTACCCTGTGACCCAGCTAAAGGTGTGAAAGGAAGTGAAGGATTATTCGACATGATAATTTCCATTTATTTTATTTTGAACTTTAATTGACTCAGACACAATTAATGCAACACTATAAATAGGATGATCCAGTTAGTCAACAGATGGAAGGAACGAGAGTCGCCTTTTGGAGAGAATACATCTAATTATCCATTTTATAATAATAGTTCTACCTTAATATTACTTTACTCGGTAAATAAGTACCTAATGTCCGCTTAACCACTTTAATACTTTAAATATCAACGTAATAGGAAGGTGACAATACCTGAACTTAAGCAGTTTTCTAATCAATTTAATTTATCAATAACAACTTTCTTTCTTTAATCTTTTGCAAGGTCTTTCTAACCTTTTTGGTGATCTTCACCTTGTATTTCTCTTGTCACCTTTAGTTACTAATATTCTAACTTTCTAATATCTATTCTTCTTCACTTCTAACTCGTGAACTAGAACTTTAAAAAATAAACTTAATTTGCATATCACGCTTTCTTCTAAGGAGAAGATTGATGAATTTTGCTAGCCCCAAAAAATACCCAAGAGGATTAGTGGGAGGTCGCGTATCGACCCGTCACAAATTGAATCGAGCTATGTCCCCCTAACAAAAAAATTTTTATTCATAAATATACAAATGCTTATTCCATAGAATAAATCATTAATATGTTTCGATGTTCCTTTCAGAATTCTGTAAAGCACACGTATTTGGAAAATGCTTAGAGTGTACTACAGAACAGTAAACTAGTACAATTTTCTCACAAATTATTTTTAAACTAATAACAAATAGAGCAAAGAAAGAAAGAATTGAAAACAATATACAAATAAAATAATTTATTTTGGACTACTTTTCAAATTCATTTTACAATCCATGATGAAGGAAAAGATGTTTAATCCTTCCTGTTGAGGATTTCCTTGACGGTGTCCTTGACCTGGTCGTACAGGTTGCCCAAATCCTCTTTGTAGGGCTTCAAGAAGTTCAAGGCTTCAATTGCGACTTCCTTGCTCACTCCCTTGGTGTGGTCGATGAACTGCAAAGAAGGAAAAGTGTATTCAAATATTTCATTTGTAATCATAAAATCTTAATAAATTCGCCATTGATAGTTATTAAAAGAATTTAAGTTAAGGAAAATGTATGTATTATTTGTCACACGCATGACACCAGTGAAGGTTTATCCATTGGGCGCTTGGGGTGGGCTCCCAAATGCCCGGGGCCTGGAAGGGCCCAGATAAGCTGCAATTAACCATATTTTCCTAGTATCCGCCAGCGCCAAGAGAGCCTATAGATCTTCTGCGCCCAGGGCCCGAAATGAGCTTAAACCGGCTCTGCATGAAACTAAATTAGTTTTAAAGAATTGTTTCAAAATTTTAGGACCATTCATTTCAAAATGATTTAAGGATTTGATGATTGAAAGTAAACATTATCACAAAAACATTTAAAACCATTCATTAAAGTGTGGAAACATAAACATTCAAAATTATAACTTAAGAGGGTAAATGTTGGATCTATCATAAACCTTAAGATCTATACCGTTAATATTCTAAGTCAGGGGTAGACAATTGTTTTAGATTGTGGGCCACATTGAGGAAGCCCATGATACCGGAGGGCCAGACTTTTTAAAAATAATTGTATTCACTAATTAGCTTTGCATTTCAGAAAAGGTAAAAACTGTACCATAAATCAATAAACATTAATCTATATATACAAAGGAGTAAAAAGACTCACTTACTCATTACGATATTTCAGGAACTGTAAAATCTACAGACCTGAAATTTGATAGATGTGTTCCTTGCATGGAGTACAGAAAATGTTTTGAGAAAATCGACACCCAAAGGGGTTGAGAGGGGTTAAGTGCCGTTATAGATAAGAATTTAGACTTTTTCACTATAAAACCTAAAGATTTGAAATTTGTCTGGTAAGTCCTTTCATGAGGTACAGAACTACTACCAAAGAGGTTTTTGTGAAAATTTACCTCAAGGAGGTTGCGAGGGCTTAAATTAGCGTTTTGAGCAATTATTCCCATTTTCGATCTCGTAGATCGACAGATTTGAAATTTAGTAGATATGTTCCTGTTAGAGATCTGCTAAGTAGGGATTTTGTAAAAATTGTGGGCATTGTGAGAGGTTAAATGGGCGTTATAGATAAATATCCCATTGCATTTTCAGACTTGAAATTTAGCACATGCATGTTCCTTTCATAAAGTAGAGATATGTTAAGTAGGGATTTTGTGAAAATTGATTCCCAAGGGGTCTTACGACGGTGTTTTGTAATTCAAAAAATTCCCTTAAACAAACTACTAAACCTACAACCTTGAAATCTGGAAAACATTTTGCTTTTGCTGAGTTGAGATAAGCTTAGAAAGTGGTTTCAAAAGTCGATCCACAAGGGGGTTAAGGGGGCCTCTTATAAATGAAAAAAAAATCTTTTTTTTCCCAGCTGTTTGAGCTCCATACTTAAAATTTAGCAAATATGATTTTTTTGTTGAGCAGACATATGCTAAAAGCTTTTATTTATTTATTTGTTTAATTTTCAATTTCCTTAAAATTAATTCATTAAAAATGTCTTTATCCTTCTATCTCTACTTTTATTTTTCAATTCCAACGTGCGAAGAACAGGTATACTTGCAAGCTAAATAAAATAATGGCAATTTTATGCAATTTATTTACTATGAAAATTTTATATCATCTATTCTATCTACACACAAGCATATTTAATTTTAGAATCAGCTTAATGAGACAAATGTACCCACACACAATCACATATATTTCTACATTTTTTTTTATATAAGGAGCAAGATTTCCTGTTGAAATTCTTCAAGTTAATGTCATCCACAACTTATATCTACATTTATACTTGTTGATCTCCATGCAAGAAAAAATTTGCTCACAAATGTATGTCGACCCAAATAGAGAGAGCATTTTCTCTGTATTTGGTCTTATTACTATTTTGGTGGGTCTCAAAAATATTCTTTACGGGCTTCATATGGCATGCAGACCTCAATTTTCTCATCCCGTTTCTAAGCCACTTAAGTGCCAAAACATAACTAATCTAAATTAAAAATAAAAAAGGACAAATTCTTGATCTATTCTCGTTCTGAAAATCTTCGTTTCAGAAACGAAAAGGAATTAAATTCTGCAAACGATTGCCAAGAATCTATTCGTACCTCCCTGGCGATTTCCTTGATGTTAGCGATCTTGTCCTTGGACTTGGTGAGACCCTTGTCGATGACGTTCTTGACCCATTCTCCGAACTTGGCGTACTTCTCCTTGAGGTCAATTCCAAGGTCCTTGAAGTAGTCCTTGACCTTCTCCCAGTATTCCTTGATGGATCGCTTGTCCTTGCCCAAGTATCGGTCGATGAGGTCCAAGAGCTTCTGCTTGTACTTGTCTCCCTTGGAGTTGATGATTTCAAGAAGAGCATCGGCCATCTGCAATGATATTAATTATTATAATTGCGTCAAGATTTACCAAGGAAAACGAATTTAAAATTTCTGATGTACGATTGTATATTCCCCATATTGTCATATCTCCAACATTCTGCTTGCTTGTTGTTAATCTTGCTTACATTTTTGGAAATTTTTAAAAAATTTTATCGGAAAAAAACTCCACTCACCTCGCTTCCCTTTCCGAAGAGTTGTTCAATCTTCTCCTTCAGCTTTTCTTTGTCGATCTTGTCAAGAAGCTAAGCGAACAAGAAAATGACTCAAATTAATTTATCTCATTCTTAGTTATTGAAAAGAAAAGAATAATCAGTGATAGATTATTTGATTCAAAGTGTGTAACAATGGGCTACCCGTGAGGTCTATTCTCTCTATCTCAATTTTTTTTCAGTTCAACCAAAATTATACTTTAAGCAAGAGAAACTCCACTCCAAAAACTAACGTCATTACTAAATACCACATAAATAGTGAGTGATATAGAGAATAGTTTTGAGTAACAATATCGCCACTCTAGTACTTCCCGAATTGTAGTCGCTTATTCCCGAATCATTGTCCGGAATTATAGTCGTTTAATTGTTCGAAGATCAGGGACGATCAATGATACGGGTCCCCCTAAGCTACAGGGGTCTCAAAATGTGTAACTATAGTCCTATTAACAGGGCTCACTTATTTAAAAAGGGTCCTGAAGGAGTTTTGATACAGGGCCCACTAAGAAATAGCTATGACAGAATTTCTCTTTTGCAAGTTTCAGAAATTGCATCTTTTATAGGTAGTATATAAACATTTCTTATTATTTGTCTTATCTGCGTAAAGCGTACTTAGTTCTAATGCTTAAATTAATAAAAGTGAACTATTGTAAATGTTTGTTTGTTTGTTGTTCTTTCAAATGATTTAATGGCTCCTTCATCCCGAATGTGTTAAAATTTTCCCGGAAACCTCAACAATCAGCGAGATCTCTACTTCAACCAACCCGAGAAAAAAGAACCATAACAAGTAGAATAGATGATTTGCTTATTTTTTTAAATGAATTTTATTTTTTTAAACATTAATTTATGTATTTCTAATGTGGAACCATATTTATCTATTTTTAATGATAGAGTTTATTTTTTTATTTTTAATTTTCTCCAAATTAGTGTTGATTATTAAAATGTCCCTTACAGCCTTCTTGAGCTTGTTGAAGATCTCCTTGATGTTGAAGTCAATCAAAGCAACTTCGAGTTCTTCCTCGGCAGCAGATCTCTTGTTATTGAGACCAAGCTTATCAAGAATGTTCTTGAAGAACTCCTTGGTTTTCTCCTTGATCTTCTCTATCAGCTCCTTGGCCTTGTTGCCCATGTCGATGTGGAGGTCCTTCAACTTCTCCTTAATCTCCTTGATCTGCAGAAAAGACCCAAGATTTAATAAAAGTCTGATGTGTGTGATAAAAATGAAAATAGACAAATTAAGAAGTATAATGAAATGTATGAACAGTCAAATTAATCCATTACCTTGTTCTGGAGGTCTTCTTTGACGGTCTTGCCATGGTCAATGGCATCCTTCACCTTTTCAAGGAGGTGGTCCAAAGTTTCCTTCAGTTTTTTGCCTAACTCAGTCTTGATGTCATTTTCGGTGCTGTGAAAGGAAGAAATAGTTTCATAAATGATCGAAATAATTGTTGTAATGCTCTAAAAGTTTTCGAGACTTGAATTTTAAAAAATGCGTTTTTCTAATAAATAGTCCTTTTTTTGTTTCGAAATAAAAGATATGAGTTCTCCTTTTGTTAGACTTCACAGGTTGACATCAATGTTTATCCAGATTTGTCGGCAATTCTTGTATAATATTTGTTCCTAAATGTGTTCATTTTTATGTTCGCGACTGAACACAGGAAGCGGAAAAGGAGAGTTACAAAAGTCAAAGAAGAGACCGAACATATGAAACAAAAAAAATTAATATGTTCATTTCAGTTCATTAAGATACTTTAGAATAAAACTACGCATGAAAAATACCTGACTCTATTCTTCTTTGTTTCCCTTGCTCTTTTATCACATAAATCTGGGAGTAAGAAATGGTTCGTATTGTTCTTATTCAAAAAGAGATAAGAAAATATAAAAAGTAGATTAAAAAATTTTAGAAAGAAATAGAAAAAATATAAAATGGAAAAAAATAAAAATACACTCATGTCCATAAATTAAGGATAATTCAGAATCACACAGAAATTGAACTCTAAAATAAAAATTTCACCTGTAGAATTATCACACACATCTTGAAGAAGAATATGCAAATCACAGGAAACCACCAGATGGCGCGGATAGTTCGTCACAATGACGAGAGTGTAAGAGAGGGGTATATAAGAAATGGTGGCAAAGAAGTAAAATTGTTCACAAGCGCTTTAAAAGCCTTTCAGTGCAATAACCGCATAGTTATGGCACAAAGGAAGGATTTGGAGGATTTTTTACGTGGTAGAATTATCAGACGGCTGGAATGTGGACGTACGCATCTGGAAGTATCCGAGGAACTTGGAATCTCCCAAAGTGTCATTTCCAGGCTTTGGCAACGATTCCAAGATAATGGTATTGTGAGTAGATGTTACAGCACAGGTCCCCCCCCCCCGAGTTATAACGCTGAATGAGGACCGGTATTTGGCAGTTACTGCCAAAAGAAACAGACGAAACACAACATCAGACCTATCTCGTCAGCTCTCTTCAGCTACCGGTACGACAGTTTCAAGGCACACCGTGTACAGACGCTTAGGGCACATTGGTCTATAAGCTCGTAGGCCTGTCAGATGTGTTCCCCTTACCGCAACTCACTGTCGCCTGCGATTAACCTGGAGTAGAGAGCATGCATTGTGGACACCGCAACAGTGGTCTTGTGTGATGTTTTCCGACGAGTCCAGGTTTAGTTTGCAGTCTAATTCTCGCCGGATTTTCATATGGAGAGCGCCAGCTACTCGTTACCACCAAGAGAACACCATTAAACGACACCGTTACGGTGGTGCAGGATGGCTCGTTTGGGGAGGAATTATTCTTGGTTCCAGAACTGACCTGAATGTTCAGAGTGTAACGATGACAGGCCACATCTATCGGGATGTCATTCTGGAACAACATGTACGTTTGTTTCGGGGCGCCATGGGTGCTGAATTTCTGTTTATGGATGACAACGCCCGTCCTCACCGTGCAAACATTGTAGACGAATGCCTCCAATCGGAGGATATCACCCGTATGGATTGGCCAACATACTCACCGGACTTGAATTCAATAGAGCATGTGTGGGATATGCTTGGCCGACGAATTGCAGCCCGTCAACCCCCTCCCACCTATCTACCGGAACTTCGGAGGGCATTGCTTGATGAGTGGTGTAATATTCCCCAAGATCAGATTGATAATTTGATACTCAGCATGCGTAATCATTGTAAGACCTGTATTGCATCGTCCGAGAGACATACTCCATATTAACCATCATACTAACCATGTTATACTGTTTTTTGTAAATAGGTTCTTTTTTGAAATTTGCTCCAGGGAGTAAAAATCGCAATTTTTATTAATTATGTCAAACATATAGCATTTTATTTGCTCTTTACCTTTTGTTTAATAAATAGATTTTACAAATAAGTCAAATTTGTTTTGCTTCTGTCTCTTTCTTTGCCTGAACTTCATTAGCCTTAATTTAATGGATATGAGTGTAATTTACAGTATATAATTATTCAATTGCAAATATTTTTCCTGCCAACTTGTTTAGCTTTTTTTTCAAAGTTCATTGAGATTATTTTAATCTTTTTTTTAAAAATTATTGTGTCGTCAAATTTATGTAATGAAATCTCATATATCCACTTGAATGCTTAAAGATCAATGAGGAAATAGCTTTCTTTTAGCAAGCGGAGTAATATTAAGTAAGTCAGTATATTTCTGCTGAAGAACTCTTTCTAAGTATATTTCTGTTTAAGGTTCATGTAATATTTCAAATTAAAAAACTACAATTTGACTGCAGAGAGTGCTTACTCGTCAGCAAGGAGATGGTGCTCGTCCAATCCGAGGGCTTCCTTTAGGGAACCAGCTTCTTCCATACCCACCATGAAATCATGGTAGATTTCTTCTGCAGCATCCTCCAATTCTGAAACAAGAGAGTGAGATCATATGAGAATATGAGTCACTATCCAGAATTTATGACACACAAAAAATGAGTTCATAGACGACAAAAATTCATGGAAGTGGTAATTTCATTTAATGTCATAGTTTTAGTGATTCTTAATACTTCAAAATATGTATCTCAAGACAGATTTGTTTTAGGAAAAATTTTTAAGAAAGTCAAAGACCTAGATGGAGAAAAAGATTTTTCAGTAGTTTTTAATACAGGGTAGTTCATAAAGAAGCAAACACTTTCCAGATTTTGTAAAACAGTACCAATAAAAGACACGCATCACCTCAGTGAGTCGTGAGGTCGATGTGCCTTGAAAGTATGTATCTCGCACTTGTTGGAAGTGATGTAGGTAATACCATCCATGCCATGGGACTAGTCAGTCAAAATGGGGGTATTTGGAGTGGAAAAGTCTCGTGTTCTTGAATTCATGAAAATGTCACAAGAGCCACTTTTTTGGATATTTTAACTCTTTGGTTGATGCCACAGTTGTAGGACCAACATTGACGACTTCATTCTCCAATTGGATGGTGCACCTCCACACTGGTTGGCCAAGGTGCAAAATTACATCGATGAACATCTTCTTCGTCATTGGATTGGACGAGTTGCGGACTACAAACTGCCATTTACCCAATGACCACCTATAAGTCCTGACTTAACACTTTGAGATTTATTCCAGTGAATTTACGTAAAGAGCAAGATCCCTTCTCTTCTTGTTGATCTAATGGAGCTAATACAGCGTATTACAACCCCTAAATATGGACTTGATTCAGATATCTTTTCACCCGTTTGGACAAAAATACACTGCTCAAAAAAATTAGAGGAGCACATGGATTTAACGAAATTACCCAAATATTTTTTTCTGATAACAAACGTAAAACAAAGCATCCATAGTCCAAAATGTAACAGAAAACAGATGAAATCTTCAGATGCAAACAATTGTACATGATGGCCAAAACCAGAAAAATGGAAGAAGTGCAGAAATCGTGATTTCGTAGAAGTTGTTTTTCGTTGTTTCAATTGGAAAATTCAATCTTTCGGCTGTTCTTCTGAGAAAATGTGACTGGAAAATGTCGCGACAACGTGATCTACCAAAATCTATGGCTTGGTGTGTATTATAGGGAGACTGGAATGCGCGGGCAAACACAAGGAACTATAGCGAATGCTGTTGGAGTGTGTCATTGTAAGACTGTGGCATCCATGCTAAGAAACTGAGCATGTTCGACGTCCACCAGGACAAAGTCATCCACGTGTTATCAATGTAAATATTGATCGATATATCCTGTTAGCAGATCTTTGAGGCAGTAAGGCTAATGCAACACAGTTTCAAAGACGGCCTCTTTTGGAAACAGGACGAATGGTTTCAAGCCAAACAATCCGAAATAGGCTTCACGAGGGTGGACTATATGCAAATAGGTCAATGGTGTGTATTCGTTTACAGAAAGGCTCGAAGAAAGTGGGCTGCTGAACATCGAAGTTGGATGAAAAGTGATTGGGTTCAAATTATCCATTTGCGAACGAATCCAGATTCAATTTAGAGCGTGACGTCAGACGTGTTGTGGTATGAAGAGAAATGGACACGTGAGATAACCCAATATTCTTACAAGAGAGATCACACCACAGATTGGGTGGTTGGATGGCATGGACTGGTAACAGCATAGGCGAACGTACTGGCATGCATATCATACGGAATAATATTCTGAAGGCTTAAAGGTATGCAAAACCGACCCTAAGACCCCATGTCGCACCTTACGCTGCAACCATTGGTGATTATTTTCTTTCAAATGCAGAATGCCAGAAATCATACAGCTAGTCTTGTGGAGAATTTTCTTTTGAAGTTGAGACATTAAGCATATAGAGTGGCCAGCATGTTCTCCTGTCCTAAATATCATTTAATATGCTTGGGACTCATTCGGATGACGTATTCAACAAGATCACAGCCTTTGCTTACTGTCCGGGACGGGGAGATTTCACTTCTTGAAGAGTGAAACAGTATTCCCCAAAGTCTGTCCGATAGCTTCATCACATCCATGTTATAGAGGGGTGCGGTAGTTTTAACAGTTCGAGGGGACCACACACCGTATTAAACATCCTGTATAAATTTTAAACAATCAGTGTTTCATCATTTACATGTAAGCAAATTTTTGGCCTGAAGCATCATTTCATGTTCCTTATCCTATTCGAAAGAATTAAAGTTCTCACACAATTGTTTTTTGCTGCTTTTTTTTCCTGTATTGAGCTTTGTTACACCTGTACTCTATATTTTATGCCCATGCATGGCTATCATACATCGATTTTTTCACTTTTTTCTCTTGCTTTCTTGTAGATTACTGGATCAATCTGTGTCATATGACTAAGGGTTCACATCTAGAACACATCTATGACTGTCTCTAACAACATTTTAAATAATTCCATAAATTTATAATACGAGTAACATATAATATCATAAATTGTTCTTGGTTTATAGTGCATTGAAATTGCATACTTCTTAATGAAACACCCTGTATTATAAACTCCGTAATTAATAGAGAGCTGTGGAAAGTTTTTTCTGGCTAAAATTCAATCACTGCAAGTTTTTAATACCATAATCAGTTTCATATTTTAATTTCGTTGCAATTGTTTCAGTGTCCTTCCTTTTTAACTCGGAAAATTATTCTATTTTGAAATAATTTATATAAAACATCAATGCAACCACTTCAATATAAAATGAAATTAAAGAATCTAAATTAAGATACATTTTAATTAATGCTGCCATATTTTGATTGCCCTAATGTTGAACAGGGAGTGAATTATTTTTATTTTAATTACTTTTTCATAAAAAATTTGCGAAATTTGATAAGTTGCGCTTTTATGCAAGTGTCATTGATTATCTATTTAAATGTTCATGTATTGAATTAGTTTTTGAATTGTTACGTAATTACTGAGTTGCATGTTTCAAAATTTTACTAATGATTCTTTTTAATCTTTTTCTGAAATAATTTGTTAATACACGATTCTGTTAAGTTATTTGAGGAATTATGACTTAGTTTCTAAAGTAATTAGCATAATTTAAAAATATGTTGAAAAAAAAGGATAAATACCACAATAATGGCTTGAAAAGGTATATATGTTGTTTGGTTGTATAAAAAATATGCTATAAGAATGAACGATATGCAAAACTATTTTAAAATATTTTTAATACATATCCCCTCGATTATCTTATAAAATTTGTATTAATAATTGAAAAAATATTTAAATTATTTTAGACGTCATTCAGCTGAACTATAAAGTTATTTTCTAGTTATTTTGGGCGAAATAATGATTATAAAATAGTGCTTTAAGCATAATGAATACAAAAACTAAAACTTTGTCATGAGATAGTCCCATTTAAAATGGAATCATAATTGAAAGTAAAGCTAAATTTAAAAAAATGCCCCTTTAAGGGATATTAGGTATAATACTAAATTTTCTCGTAAGTTGCTTACATGCTTTTAAGAATTAACAAAATCTGTAAAATTGATTTTTACAAATATTTAAGGGTACGAAATCATAATAATTTTAAAAATAAGTATTAAAGAGTAAAAACCCCTTATCACTTGTGATCTATTAAACCACCAACCTATTAAGATATAGGTTGATCTTACTATGGGAAAAAAGTATTTATAATAATCAGAATTACGTTGGAAAAAATTGTTTTTCATTTATGATTGATATATGCTTTTTTATGTAAATATGATATAATTTCAAAGTACATGATGCTTTTCTTTAACACATAGGTAAATATTTTTAAAGAGAAAAAGTTATTGACTGCTCTTGTTCAATTTTAAACTGAAATATGGATCTAAAATAGCTTGCTACATTACATAAAGCAGATAATAATTAAAAACGAAATTTTTCCGTCCTTCGGTATATAAATATACTTACCATCATAGAATGATGCGGAGGCGTAGCCAACCAGGAAAAGTAGTACAAGAAACTTCATCTTGCGCAGCTCTGGAATAACACATACACAATGTCATTATTATTATTTTTGGTATAAGTCTACTGACAATTATTAATAAATTAATCATTATATCTTATACAATTGAGAAACTATCCAAAATATTTGCTTGCATCACAAATACTTCTAAACTTTTTTCACAAATATCATCTAAAATTATTTAAGATATTAATAGATATAGTATTACATTAATTGTAGTAATAATTCCAGAACAAAAAATAATCATTATATTTATAACAATTCCCAGTTAAACTTGAAAAAAGAATAATTTTTTAAAAAAGATCCTGTTTTTGAGACACAGAATAAAGTTTTTATTCATTCATTTCCGACTGTTATATGTATAGCTCCCTCTCTCCCTCTATTTATATATACATATATATCTTGTTCAAATTTTTAATCGCTATTAAAATACTTTTTATTCATCTACTGAAGTTCAAATACATTTCTTTAAACTTGTAGTGGAGGACACTTGATGTTAATACAGATTTCAAATATTAATTCATTAAATTTAATTTAATTAACAAAAAAATAAAAAAAATTGTTGACCTAAGTAGGAATTGACTTAACGATATCTTTTTTATTTTACTTGTTTATCAATATGTTTGATAACTATCATTTTAATTACGAATTTTTAAAATTACGTGAAATCAGCTGAACAAATATTCTGAAATGAATTCAATATAAAAATGCAATCAGCAAGTTAAGAGTTTACCTTACTTGTTGATAAAGTAATTAAATGTAGTGAAAAAGAAATCTACTTTTAAGTATTGATGAATAATGTTGCTAAGTGAAAATAAGATATTTTTTGACTATAAGTATTGTAGTCTCCTTAAGTGCAAATATCATTTAATTTTTATATTCTGTTTAAATCAGTGTAATTAATATTATTTATATTTAAGTAAACATGCAATATTAGCCTATTTGATAAATTTTAGTCTAAAAATAGGTTTCTTTTTTTAAAAATAAAATATAATAATTTTTGAAAAATGAAGATATCTTTAAAACTCTAAATCGAAGCACTGATACTGAGTAAAGGACAAAGCTCCGATTCGACTTACCTGAGGATTTCTGACAAACCACAGATGCTAGAAATGTGCCTTTTTCGATGGTTATTTATACCTGGCAGCTAACAAGATTTGATTTCAACGTATATCAGTATTCAAAGGTAAATAATGCTTTATCTAGTAACAGATTTTCTCTTTCCGACATGGACGTCCTTTATTTCTGTGGGCACAAATGCCATTTTCTCACAAAACAGATAAAAACGGAAGAATGTTCGAAACTTTCGTTTCAAAATCTAGAAACTTACGTGTAATTTAGATCAATACATCCGGTTTTCTCCTTTGATGTCATTTTTTCTTGTTTGCTCCTTATTAGAAGCTACTTATTGACAATTTAGATAAAAAAAGTTTAATACTGAATATTCTTCAAATGAAAGTAAATTAACGGCATTTGGTCTCGTTAAATTTGAATTTTTAAACTTAAAATAGAATATTAAATCGTAAGAAAAAATATAATTAAGTTTTTGAACTAATAAAAGCTTATTTTTTTGTTCCTAAGTAATAAGATTTGAAATTTATTTTTAAATTCAACTTTCAAAATGATAAGCTTATAAAAAGTTAAGAGGTTTCATTTTTTTTCTATAATTATTTTCATTTATGTTGCAAATATATAGTTATGTATTATTGTTTCAAAAAATGGAAAGCATTTCGAGATTAGTACCTGCTCAGGGACGTCTTAAAACTACTTGAGGCCCTGGGCCCCTACGAAAAAGTAGACCCTGTGCCCCTACACAAATGTAAGTTCTAACTATGATGCATAAAAGTAGACAGTACATAGCATGCATTATCAAATATCAATACAAACAATAACTAGAAACAAATAAATGCATATGAATTACAACCGCATAAACCGGTTTGACTGAATGAGTAATGATGTTGTATGGTGGTATAGGCTTAGGCCTATACATGGACAACGGTCACCACATTTAGCCAGTTGACATATCGTCCAAAATTTCCAGTTTTAAGGAGAAAAAACCCGGATTAACATTTGACCGTAGAAATTATACAAATCATGATCTTATTACGGCTATGTAGAGAACTAGACGAGGCCCCATTGTGGCCGAGGACCTGGGCCGAGTTGGCCCATACCTTAAGACGTCCCTGTACATATGTTAATTTCAAATAGTAATTACAATTAAACTAAAAGCTTTAAAATTATGGAAAAATAAAATAATTTTTAACTTTAAATATTATGTGAGCGATCAGTTCAAGATTTATTGATTTTATATCTGTATTCATCGCAGAATATAATACTCAATTCTTGATAATTTTTAAATTTTGATTTTAATTCTAAATAGCGCTTAAATCAAGTCATTTTTACAACTGTAGATATTTTAAATGATTTTTTGTTTTTTATTTCCTTATTTTTTTCGGTAATTGCATATGTGGCTACTTAAATATTTTATAAGCATTTTTTTTTATTTCTTCTTTACATTCATGACTACTTAAGTTTTTAGCAGAAAATTTTTGTAGTTCTGTGAATAATTCTGTCATTCTAATCTTTAAAAAATTGCCGTCGTTAATAATATCATTAAGAAAGAATACCAATAACATGTGTTATATTTTGAGAAATTCATCAATTATTGCTGGCATTTATCTGTTCTATAGAAAATTTTCGAATAATTTGTTAAATGAAGTACCTTTATCTGAGAGACTATATTCATAAATTTATAAGTGCATTGTTTCAAAAATCTAAACATTGGTGAAAAGGTCTAATATGGAGCTTTTAACTTTCTAAGAACTTCTTTTCAATCGGTATTTGTTATAAAATGGAAGAATATTGAAGAAATGAAAGAAACGATAAGCAAGAGTAGTCTGTTCTTTTTAAAACTGTATTATTGTAGAGATGCAAAAATTATGTAAGCAGCATATTTTAACGAGCAAAATAATAGAGGAAAAAAGCAGATAAATTTTACGGTTTAGCGTCTTAAGAATAAAAAACATTAGGTAATTTTTTTTTAAATTCCCTATTATATATAAACTAGAAATATACGCTAATGGAATGACTAAAATACGGAAGTTAGTGCAGTATTATAGAATTTAATTTAAGATTGAAGTACTTTCTGTTTTTGAAATTGTGACCCAGATTTTGGAACATGTTTTAGGTACAAAATGAAGAACTGCAAATTCTTTTGTTCTATTGAGTTTTGAAGCAATATTAATAAAATTAGCATTTAGGGAACATTATATATATTAGATTTACAAGTAAATTAATTTTAACATTCATTAATATTTAACTCAAATTAGTATGTTAATTGTTATATTTCACGGAAGTCATGAAGATTAAATATAATACTTCAGTTAGAAATTGTAACTAAAAATTTTATGATAAAACAAATTTAAAAATCAAAATATTTTTAAAAAAACTAATTTTTAAGACACTTTTTTTCTAAATTTTTTGCATATGAATAAAATGAAACAATACAATGAAATAGTTGCACAAGTTTTAGTTTTCTTAGAATACGATGTTTCCTTATGAAACTCAAATATTTATATTTGCGAAACAATAGTTTTTATTGTGAAAAGAAAATTTTTTTTAAAAAAAGGAGATTTTTAAGAAACATTATTTTTTTTATCTTTATCGCTACCGCTTTCGACTGTCATGATAACAGGTTTGGTAAAGTATATCGATAATTAGTTGCAACTTTGTTGCAATAACAGAAAGTTGTGAAGATTTAGACACAAACAAAAGACTTTACGACTACAAATTCCAAAAACACCGATTTTTTTATTTTATATTTTTTGTTGCCCATATAATTGGAGAGCTAGTCACAAAATTCCAGATCTGATAACAAATTAGTTTTTATGATATTGGAAGTTTTCTGAGTTATGGTTTTTGGTTTCATTTTAAAGCATTTTCCACTCTTAAATTGAATTAATTAAAAATATTTTTGAGCATAATCAACTCTCAGTGGGAAATGGTTATTAATTTCAATTTTCATTACTAAAACTATTTATGCTTGATTATATTTTAAGTTTTTTGATATAGTTAGTGAATTAAGATTGATATTTCAAGGCCCTTTTTTATTTTAAAAAATAGTTTTCATAACTTAGAAATTTTATGATTAATTTTTTCCTGTTGAGAAAATGTTCTCAGGTTGCTATGAGAAGCAATACTTCGAAAAGACAGAATATTACTGAAAAGGATGTATCTAAAAATCATTCCTCAGCTAAGATACTGCAATTAGACAGAATGCAAGTATTCTTAATCCAGGCATTACAGATAAAACTGAATATTTCCATGATGTATCAAACTACATTACAGTAAAAATATTGTAGTACAATTTTGTAGTATTTTAAAGAGTTGCGGTGCAAAAACACAATCTTGCTTAACTGCCGCAATATCAACGTTTAACTTTGCTTTTTTACCTAAGCGGGAATGTTTATTTCTATTTCGATCGTTGATTTGCATTCTTTTTCATTTGGAAATAAAATCAATTCAATATGGATGTTCCGTGCAAAAAAAGTTCATCTGGAAAGAGACCGAAGAAGAAAAGATTTCAAGGAAACAGGTACGTGAAGAAATTTATATCTAAAAAAGGTAATATTCGTTTGAAGATGTTTCACGTAACTAAAGTTCATCTGCCAAAAAATTACCGAGTGCACACAAGATTTTGCAGGCGTTTGAAAATGATGTTTACCTTGAATTTCAAGGTTATAGACTAATTGATATAAGTTTGTTATTTTCCCAAACTGAAAAATTACTTTGTTGCTCTGTAAGCTATGGGGAAAAAATTAGTGAAAAATCACCTGTGGGATTGTCTTCCACATTTCTATTCATATGCAGAAAATGTAGCATTGAACAAAAATATAATTCCTGTGATCAATCCTGAAATCAATAGACGGTCTGTTTTAGCAATGCGATATACAGGTCAAGGATTGTCTTCTCTCGAGACGTTTTGTTCTCTTATGTATTTGCCAAATCCAGTGTCTCAGAAAACTTACGACAGAATTAATGCTAAGATAGCCGATGTAAGTGAAGCGCTTGCAAATGCATCGATGAAGAAAGCGGCTGCAGAAGAAAAAGCTATTGATGGCACCTAAAATTCTGTTGTAGTTAGCAGTGATGGGACCTGGAAGACCCGTGGGCATACATCTCTTATTGCCGTGTGCACTTTGATTGGAGCTGACTGCGGGAAAGTCCTCGACATGGAAGTGATGTCCTTTTATTGTAAAGAATCTGACTCCTATAAGGAGCCAAAGTTTGGACCAAAATATAGTGTGTTTTTTTTTTTTGGCTAAACAGCAAACTTTCTGCAGAAAAAACCACAGCGGGTCTGCTGGAGGAATAGAAGTCTGCGGAATGCAGAAAATGTTTTTCCGATTGGAACAAAAACATGATTTGAAATACCAGTGGTGCACAGGTGATGATGGCTCAAAGACATTTTCATCTATTGGCGAAAAAAACCATATGGGGATAGTGTTCCGATTGAAAAAATAGAGTGTGTGGGCCATGTCCAAAAGCGAATGAGTAGCTGCTTGCGGAAGTTAAAAGCTTTATTGGGGAAAAAGAAGCTTTCCGGGAAAAACAATTGGTAGGAAAGGTCGTCTAACTGATGATGTTATAAGCATATTGACGACTTATTATGGTAATGCTATTCGTGGCAATTCCCAAAATGTGAATGAGATGAAGCAAGTTGCCTGGGCTGTGTGGGTTCGTACATCCAGCACAAATGATGAACCGAAATATTGGTTTTGCCCTAAAGACAAAAATAGTTAGTGTAAGTGCAATGTTTCAGTCCACAACAATGCAGTGAATGAATTCTCTCACAAGAACACCTTACGAAAGCAGTTTCTGAAGTGATTAAACCTGTTTTTAAAGATTTATCACACTTTAAATTCTTAAGAAAATGTTTAGGAGGGAAAACTCAAAATACCAATGAATTCACTAATTTGGAAGTACAGCCCAAAATTGATTGGATCAGGAATTAATGTCACAAAAAAAAAGAATTGCGTTTATAGCTTCATGTGAATACAATGATGGAAGTAAGAACAGAATTGATATGATGCGCGCATTGGATTTAAAAATAAATAAAAGAAATATTTTGAATTGTGTAAATGTTGACAAAGTGCGTAAGTCAACGGCTAAGAGACAAGTTACCAAAACCACCTTTGTAGCTCGTAAAGCTAAAAAAATTAAGATACTTGAGGAAATTGAACAATTTAAGCTTGCAGAGGGCAATATTTATGCTTCTGGAGCTTTTTGATGCATACTGGTTTGTATAATTTTGTTTTTTGTTATTTTTTCATCTTTAACTTCATTTTTCTCAAAATGAAAAATTTGTCTTTCGTGCAGGATTTTTCAAAAACTATTTATCATATCAATATGAAATTTCATACACATGTTCAAAATAAGGTTCTTTATAACTTATAGAAAAAATTTCAAACAAGTTTTAATAGAATTTTTTTATTTGAGATTTAACTGAATTTTTTCATAAAATTTTAAAATTTTCTCTATAATTGTATTTTAAAATAATTTTTTTCTCTAAATGTTTTAAAAGTTAGTATAATTTTAAAAGGGAACATATTTATACCAAATAAAATTAATTTTGTAAATTTTAATGCTTCAGAATTCTGCGCAATGTAAAATACTAATTTTCATATTTTTGAAAAATTGCCAAATTTTTATTTCTTTATAACTTTTTAATTTTTTATTCAAATTTTCTGAAATTTTGAGAAAGAATGTACATGTATGGAATACTCATGTGGTAAAAATTTCAAATTATTTTTTTGTTATTTTGCTAAGTTACATTGTTTTAAAAAAGGATGCTTTTTCAAATTCACGAACAGCTTTTAAGGAATTATTTAAAATTGTAAGATAATGGATGGTCAAATTGAAATTTTACTTTCAGAATCAACTTGATAATATAATCTGAATATAAAACATAATTTCTTTTTACTATTACTGTCTCCAAAAAATATTTTTGAAAAAGAGTACCATTATAAAAACCATTAAATAAAGGGTACCTTTTGGCTTGTAAAAGCTGCCTCCAAGCGCGAAATTAACATTGCTGCTTATATTCCTAAATCCTTTTACAAGATGATTATTAAAGAAAAAATAGTGAAGTCTTGGAACCAAGAATAACTCATTTCAAATAAAAACAAACAAACAAAGCTTAACAAATGAATTTTTTCCAACAATTAATAAGAGACTGTTCATGCCATCATTTTTATACTAATTACAAAATAACCCAACTTCTCACTGGTCATCGTAACTTTAAAAGCTATTTGGACAAGTTTAATTTGGCTCCGTCATGTTCCTGCAACTGTAATGATGGTTGAGAGGAAAATGTAGAACGTGTGCGTGCGTGTGCGTGTGTGTGCGTGTGCACTGTGTGCGTGTGCGTGCGTGCTGTGCGTGCGTGCGTGTGCGCGTGTGCGTGTGGCGTGTGCGTGTGTGTGTGTGTGCGTGTGTGTGTGCGTGTGTGTGTGTGCGTGCGTGCGTGCGTGTGTGTGTAATGAGGACACTATGCTCATACAACATGCATTAATGATAAAAGTAACAGCATGTAGTGTGTATAACTCCAATACATTCCGATTTTCATTATTTTTAGTACAAACAGACTATGCATTAAAACGATTCTAAATTGAAAATGTTATGTTGCGTTAATAATTCGGCCAGAAATTCCGGTTCAGTAATATTATTTATTTAGATGAATAAATATTTGTTTCCCTTGTAAAGTATTTAATATACATTTTATTCTTCAGAATTGATTAACTCTTTTTCTTCAAGCCTCCAAAGAAAATGGGATAATTTTTCCTTATGTCAGAGAACATTTCTTGAGCCCGCTTATCCATAGGAATATTCAAGGTTTTTAGAATGGTCCTTTTATATCTGATCTGAAAAAGAATTCCGAATAATTAACATTGAAATTCAAAAACCAATACAATGACAACGTATATAATTTTGAGAGTGCATCTGATAAACTTTTATTTCAGTTCTTACAAAGAGTAAAATATATCATTTTGACACTTATTATAGAATACTGGTGTTATTCTAATAAGGTCAACTAAGTCTTCATGTTTTGAAATTGCCATTTTTTTCTTTCAGTTTTAAAGATGAAGCAAAACAACGGAAACAAAATAGTTAAATCGTCTTCCTATTTGGAAAAAAAGGTAAAAACTTGGAGTTAGATTTTTTTCAGTTGTGTCACATTTTAATTTATTTACAGTAAATGGAATTTTGAACAATTAGGAAAAGATGAGCACCAGGTGTTTTACACTAGTCTTTTTTTCAGATACGCTAAGTTTAGAACAAATATTTAATTATACTTTTTTCTTTTCTTAAGATCCCGTGATGATTGGACGAAAAATTGAGTTTATGCACTTACTCATAGCCCCTTAAAGCAATTTACTCTAGAATCGCAAGTTCCGTTTTAAATCTATTTTTAAACTTTTAGATAAGATATTGCATAATTTTTAAGTTTTCTGTAAGATGGGGAATTAAAATCTGTGAAACTTTATATACGGTAAGCTTAGAAAATATGAGCACATTTAAGCAAATACCCACATTACTCGTAATGGTTTTGAGTTGGTGTATTCTTACTGATGCGTTGGCAATGCTTAAGCGTCATGACGACTGTGTTATTTGATTGTGTTGTTGTGTGGTTCATAAAGAAGTCTCAACAGACCATTTCTAATATAAGTACAACTACCTGATGCTCCAAATTGGGGTTGTTGTTATATTTTAGTTATCTTATTTAGATTTTTGACACGCACAAAATGAATTAATTTTCCATGAAACCCATAAATGCCTCTACTCTTATGTGAGTAAAGTATCCGTTTGTGGGAGTGGGTGGTTTTATTCTTTCTTCCTTAGACAGCAGTATTTCCAACTATTGAACAATGCCACTAGAGCAAATATGTGCATTTAAATTAAGGGCAATATGGGCAGAACCAGAATTTAATGAAGTTATGCTGTCCAACCCTACTCCTGGACCATCCTCTCGTCCAGCACGTCCTTTGAGCAAATCTTTCTTACACCCCCCCCTTTCCTTATAATATCCTAGGACAAATTACAGCAGTGTACGTTTCCTCTATTTTCTTTACTGAACTCTCCAATTCAGTAGCATCATTTTTGGAGAAGCTGAATCTAATTACAACACTGAAAACAACTTGCGGAAATAGCGGAAGACGTAAGACTGTTGCAAGAGATCTGACAAGTGCAGTAGGTCTGACTTCTATGTTGACTACTGAACCTGCAACTCAGTAGCATCATTTTGGAGCTGATTAATTACAACTGAAACACTGCGATAGCGGAACGTAGACTGTTCAAGATTGACAGTGCATCTGACATGACTAAAGTAGCAATAAAAAACAAGAAAAACAAATAACTAAATGGCAGAGATCTGACATGATGCTGATCATACTGAACCTAACTAGCAAAAGAACTAAAAAAAAAAACAACTTGCGAAATAGCGAAGACGTAAGACTGTTGCAAGAGATCTGACAAGTGCAGTTGGTCTGACTTCTATGTTGACTACTGAACACTCATAGCATCACTTTGGAGAAGCTGGATGTAATTACAACACTGAAAACAACTTGCGGAAATAGCGGAATACGTAAGACTGTTGCAAGAGATCTGACAGTGCAGTTGGTCTGACTTCTATGTTGACTACTGAACTCTGCAACTCAGTAGCATCATTTTTGGAGAGCTGAATCTAATTACAACACTGAAAACAACTTGCGGAAATAGCGGAAGACGTAAGACTGTTGCAAGAGATCTGACAAGTGCAGTAGGTCTGACTTCTATGTTGACTACTGAACACTGCAACTCAGTAGCATCACTTTTGGAGAAGCTGGATGTAATTACAACACTGAAAACAACTTGCGGAAATAGCGGAATACGTAAGACTGTTGCAAGAGATCTGACAAGTGCAGTTGGTCTGACTTCTATGTTGACTACTGAACTCTGCAACTCAGTAGCATCATTTTTGGAGGAGCTGAATCTAATTACAACACTGAAAACAACTTGCGGAAATAGCGGAAGACGTAAGACTGTTGCAAGAGATCTGACAAGTGCAGTAGGTCTGACTTCTATGTTGACTACTGAACACTGCAACTCAGTAGCATCACTTTTGGAGAAGCTGGATGTAATTACAACACTGAAAACAACTTGCGGAAATAGCGGAATACGTAAGACTGTTGCAAGAGATCTGACAAGTGCAGTTGGTCTGACTTCTATGTTGACTACTGAACTCTGCAACTCAGTAGCATCATTTTTGGAGGAGCTGAATCTAATTACAACACTGAAAACAACTTGCGGAAATAGCGGAAGACGTAAGACTGTTGCAAGAGATCTGACAAGTGCAGTTGGTCTGACTTCTATGTTGACTACTGAACACTGCAACTCAGTAGCATCACTTTTGGAGAAGCTGGATGTAATTACAACACTGAAAACAACTTGCGGAAATAGCGGAATACGTAAGACTGTTGCAAGAGATCTGACAAGTGCAGTTGGTCTGACTTCTATGTTGACTACTGAACTCTGCAACTCAGTAGCATCATTTTTGGAGGAGCTGAATCTAATTACAACACTGAAAACAACTTGCGGAAATAGCGGAAGACGTAAGACTGTTGCAAGAGATCTGACAAGTGCAGTAGGTCTGACTTCTATGTTGACTACTGAACACTGCAACTCAGTAGCATCACTTTTGGAGAAGCTGGATGTAATTACAACACTGAAAACAACTTGCGGAAATAGCGGAATACGTAAGACTGTTGCAAGAGATCTGACAAGTGCAGTTGGTCTGACTTCTATGTTGACTACTGAACCTGCAACTCAGTAGCATCATTTTTGGAGGAGCTGAATCTAATTACAACACTGAAAACAACTTGCGGAAATAGCGGAAGACGTAAGACTGTTGCAAGAGATCTGACAAGTGCAGTAGGTCTGATTCTATTTACTACTGAACATCAACTCAGTAGCATCATTTTGGAGAAGCTGATTAATTACAACACTGAAAACAACTTGCGGAAATAGCGGAAACGTAAGACTGTTGCAAGAGATCTGACAAGTGCAGTGGTCTGACTTCTATGTTGACTACTGAACTCTGCAACTCAGTGCATCATTTTTGGAGAGCTGAATCTAATTACAACACTGAAAACAACTTGCGGAAATAGCGGAAGACGTAAGAATGTTGCAAGAGATCTGACAAGTGCAGAAGGTCTAGCTTCTATGTTCACTACTGAATCCTCCAACTCAGTAGCATCATTTTTGGAGGAGCTGAATCTAATTACAACACTGAAAACCACTTGCGGAAATAGCGGAAGATGTAAGAATGTTGCAAGAGATCTGACAAGTGCAGAATGTCTAGCTTCTTTGAAGAAGAGAGCTGCCAACTCAGGTCGTAAAGAAAATGTAGAGGCAAAACGCAGAGCAAAATCAAATGATAAGCAAACAGAATGCATCCTGCATTTGTCCTGTTTGCGGTGTTAACTCTTATGATAAAAATCAAGGACATGAATGGGTGTAATGTTGTGATTCTTGTTCATCCTGGTTTTACGAGGAATGTGACGAGTTAGAGGGTGATTCCTTCTATTGTAATGAGTGCAGTGTATGATACAAGGGCAAGTCCTGATCAAATGTTGTTTTTCTTTAAGTTTGTAATAATTTGTATTAATTTAATTGTTTATCTGACTTTAGCCATTTAATTATTTTTAATTCATAGAAATAAACTTGGACATTTTTTTGCGAAACAATTGGTTCTGTAACAAAGGTTTAAATTCACTTATTATTATTTGCCAAACATGTAATTTTTTAAAAATGGATTTCCTTTTGGAAAAGGTAAATTAAGAGATGACAGTTTTTCTTATCTTTATTATAATTCAACCTGCTCATATTTCTGGCAATTGTGTCCATATTACTTAAATTTTAGTAAGACATAGGCAATTGCGAAATTGGTTTTGGAGCTTCTTTATAAACCCAACAAGAGTAAGAGTTTTGCTTATATACCATTATAAGGACCATACTCTAAAGTTTTAAATGTCTTAATTTAGGTAAAATGGAAATTTTTTTTAGTGTACTGTTTTTTAATAAAGTGTTTTAGTGTCCATATTTTCCAAGTTTATCCTATTGGGTAAGCCAAAAATTCGCTAAAACTTTAAAAATTCATAAAAAATGAAAAAATGCAGTTTGCAAGAAAGGAATCACAAGAATGTTGGATATTTTAAGGAAAGAAATATATTTAGTTAAAAATATCCCCAGTAGAGGGCGCTGAAAATCCAAAACCCAATACACAAGACAGTTGGGTTCTATTATAGCCCACCCCTGGTTTTTTAAACTTTTTTTGTCGCCAACGACGATAAGTTCGCCAATTTAGCTATCCTTCTTTTTCATTTTTTTAAAATAAAAGACCGTTATTAGTGACCGTTAGATATCTGCAATTAGTTTTCCTAAAATTATGTTAGCTTCGGCAACCCTACTAACTATACAAATGAAAACGGCCACGCATTATTTTTTCGACTAAAAATTCTAAAAATTTAAATTTTTCTCTATTGAGCATAAATTTCCTCTTTCAAAATGTTTTTATTTCCTATTTTTCAATAGATAAAAAAAAAATTCTATTTTTATCCTTCAGATATCAATCTTTTTCTTATTAAAGTATACTTAATTTCCTACTTCTTTTAACGTCTTAGAAATTCCCATTTCTCTTTCGAATTTCGATTCCTTCTTTTTGAAATGTTCTCCATTTGCAATTTTTGAAAAGTTAAACTTCTCATGAAATTGTTCCGTAAGTTTTAAAAAGTTCCTATTTTTAGAAGCTGAGTTTTACCTAATTCCTTCTTAAAGTCCTAAATCTTTCCTGTTTTTGCTCCTTCGGACAAAACACCATGTTTCATGTTTTCCCCACTTTGCATGGACTCGGCTTTGAAAAATGCGCCTTGGTGTCATTTTGGCGTGACTTGGACAAATCTCCACCAAGGGATGGGCTATAATAGGAATTTACCGGAATCATTTTACCGGGGGGGGGCATAGTAGAGCAGTGCACCATTTTGCAAAAATTTTATAACAGATAACACACATCTTTTTGAATTAATGCAAGCACGGCTAAAAATATTTGTGCTGCTAAAATAAAAAATTCCCACTTCCTTGTAAACTGCTGCACTTCTTTATCATCATTTCTTCCTTTTTTTATGAACGTTAAAAGATTAAGCGAGCACGATATACCATGATTCTTTTTCTCGCAACTAATTCTGATTATTCAAATTTGTCACTATAGTTTTTTTTTTTAATTTTATTCTTCTTAGAACTGGTAGAAAAATGATTTGGTGCAAAAAGCGTTGTACAGAAGTTTTTTTTTATCATCACATGTTTAATCCGCTCATTTTTTAAAAAAAATTCGGTAACGCAAAAGCTCACAAACATGATTTTTTCAAAGTTTAAAATTTAGTTCATTTTCTTAGAGAAATCAAATACAGTTGATTCTCGCTAATTCAAACCTTCGATAATTCGAAGCATATGCTGAGCCCTTAGAAAAACTCTTAATATTTCAAACTAAAACAATAAGTTTTGGTACACTCGATATTTCGAAGTAAAATCTGCGGCTGGTCAGACTACAACACTCGGTAATTCGAAGTTATCTTACAAAACTCTCAACAATTCGAAAACTCACTATCATGTAGAGTCCTGAAGCAAACAGATTGGAGATTACGTGTTTTGTGTTGTTTTGTCTCTGCGTGTCTCCCCTGTCTCCCCTTTGATGACCATTTAGCTTTGGACTACAATAGTACAGAAAGTGATGAAGACGAATTGGAGGAGATGTGATAGAAGCTAAAGTGTCCAATAAACAAACTACGCAACTTTTTCCTTACAAATCATGTTGATACGAATGTTTTTCAATTTCATTAATTCCCGGAAAATCTATTGACAATGTTAGATTGAATGTCATAAAACCAAAAATGACAGCAGATTCTTTTCGTCAAAAAAGAATAATTATGCACAGTATGTATTCTTTTAATAATTTTTAAAGCATAAATGTATTTTCTAATACAGGACTTTTATCTTCTGTATACTTTTTAAAAGTACTTTAAAATAATTTTAGACATATAAACACACAATTGTTGTTTTTTTACATAGTTTCAAATTTAAATGTGTTAAAAAAGTTATCTTCATGTATTTTGGAAGTTTTTTCCTAACCTTTTGATAATTCGAAGTTTTTCATTGGTCCCTCTAACTTCGAATTATCGAGAGTCGACTGTATATGAGGGAAAACATCTCATTCCAAGTCGTAAAAATTTTGTTCTTGATAGTTAATAAACTGTGCTGAATTAGTTAGAAGATGAATTCCTTGGGAAGGTTAAGGGGACACAATACGATTCAATTGACAAAAATTGGCCAAAAAGTCAAAAATAATTTTTTGGGCCTTAATCATTCTTTATATACTTTTCTATAACCTCACAAAATTTCAAACCTCTAAACTTGAAAAACGCGGAATTATGATAGCTTTTACGTTAGTTTTTACTCACATACAAATGGCAAATCAAAACTTTAAACTTACTTATCTCGGAAAGCTAAAATAATTAGTTTGTCTTCATTTAAAATGCTAAAGCTTTTTCTCTATTGTGCCTAATGCTTTGAATTTTTTTCTATCTATTGCTAATAGTGCAAGTAACAAAAGTTGGTATGCATTTTTGAATAAAAGAAATACTTATTTTTTTAAAGATAATTGAACTCAGAATTTATACATTTTTTAAGGAATTTTCAATAAGCATTAATAAAAAGAAGTATTGTACGAATACCAACCATGTTATCGCAAAACCCATACCAACTTTTGTTATACATAGTTTGATGTACTTGTAAATCAAATTTCATTCATGTACGTAAATTTGTGTAGGAAAAACATTTTAAAGTCAAAATTTTAAGTTTTTTCCTTAAAAAACTAAATGATTAGCTTTTTATGAAATTTTGAGCGCAAAATCTGTTTTACATTGTATATACACGTTGGAGGCAACCAAAACAATTTTGAAAATCCTTAAATTAAAAATGTTTGCGTAAATCGTACCATGTCCCCTTAATTCCTTTTGAAAAATTAACACTCATATCTGTTTTGTGCACCTATAATAAGGATTATGAAAAATTTTTAAGGATGGGTCCCTTGACGGTTGTTAAGTAGGGTGAATCGAAACATTTTTTTTCAATTCAAAATTTAGCTATACGGAAAAGATACTCTTGTTACAGTTTTTTCTTTATTTCAAATAAGACATCGGATTAGTGTTTTACCACTGCAAACTAATTACATTCCTTAAGTTCTGGTATCCCTATTTGTTGCGGCACCATACAGGTGGAATACCAATCACTGCAAGTAATTTTGATGCCCTGTTTCCTCCCAAGATGGAAGCATCTGAGCATTGACGAAGGAAACCAAATTGAGGAATTTAATTTTGCCAAGAGTACCCAATCCAAACAGGAACTCAAGGAATCTTTTACATTCTACTTTATCTTACGACATGGACGCTGTCAATTTTCTGTATCAGGAAAATTCACTGACTTAGTCCGGGATCGAACCCACAAACTTGGGTGTACTAGACCAGCGAAAAACCGGGTTCGCTCTCTGGAGTATAGATAAAGTGAAAAATAAAATAAAAATTTAATTTTTATGTTAAGTACTGATAAAAGGAGAAGGAATTTTAAGTATATAAGTTTTTTTTTTTATTTTAAGAATTCAAAGTAAATTTTTTGAAAGAAACAGAAGAATTCTAGAACATATTAAAACTTATTGCCACGACAGGACATCTTCTAAATACACTGCTGTTTGTAAGAAATGCATCACCATGAAGGAATCATCAGCAAATATTAATTATAAGTTTCTACGTAAAATACTAGAGTTTCAGACGCGCATATTCCAATGCGAATGCAGGCCGTGCGTAGCACCCTCTGATCAGATGCTGAAAGCGTATCAATAGAGGGCTGTAGTGAGACGTTGAAAATAGTTAATGATTATTTATTAGTCACGAACTTTTAGTGAGACCTAAGTATGCCTCCATGACAAAATAAGGAGAAATTCAAATAACTTACGGAGTTTGAATGGGGGAAGACTATTAGCCTTCGAGAAGGAGGATTTTCCTATCGCGAAAAAGGAGCTCGTGTGCTGTGGAATAGTTCCACAGGGATGCGAGTTTGGAAACAGCGGACCGACGAGAACCGAACAACCCGAAAAACTAGCAGTGAATGCCGGAAGGTGACGTCAGGGCGTGACGATCGACACCTGCTTCGCATGGCGGTGAATGACCGTACAGCTTCCTACAGGCAGTTGGCAGCACGTTGGTCTACTGCAACAGGTGTACTAATGGCGGCTTCGTCAATTCGTCGACGTCTGCTGCACCATGGATTGCGTGCAAGGGGGCCTTTATACGGGATCCCCTCACGGCAAAGCATCGATGGCTGCGTCTACAATGGGCTCATGAGCACAGAGCCTGGCAAGCTCATTGGCACCGAGTTGTCTTTTCAAGTAAATCCCGCTTCCTTTTGTGGGATCATGATGGCCGCACTCGTGTTAGACGCTATGCCAATGACCGCTGCCTTCTAGAGTGTGTTATTGAACGACATAGTTGCCTAACACCCAGAGTTATGGCTTGGGGTGCGATTTCGTATCATGGACAATCCAATTTGCTACGAATTGAGGGTCATCTCAATAGCAACAGGTACTTCCGTGAAATGCTACAGCCCGATGTCGTTCCCTTCCTTCAAGGCATCTCTGGGGCTATCTTTCAGCAGGATAATGCACGCCCACATGTTGCAAAGACTGTTCGAGACTTCTGTTCAGCCCAACACATACAACTTCTTTTTGGTCTGCTTATTCACCGGATATGTCGCCTATTGAGCACCTGTGGGATTTGGTTAGTCGGCGTCTCGCTCATGATTCACGTCCTGCAGCTTCAAAACACAAACTTTTGCTGCACATACAAGCAATATGGAATTCTCTTCCACAAGCAGACATTCGAAATCTGTTTGAATCCATGCCACGTCCTATAGAAGCTACATCAAATACTGATTTCGGACACTTAATTTTTTTTTTTTTTGCTTTGAAAATTTCGTCATTTATTTGTACTAATACAAGTCATATGTGCATTAAATTTCATTTAATTCTGATGATTCCTTCATGGTGCATATTTTACAAACAGCAGTTTAGTTACAAGGAAGGAAAAAAAACGTCTGGTATATTTATCAGTTCCTTTAGCATTAAATTTTTTTTAAAAAAAAACCTACTCTCTAAATTACAATGCACTATAAAGCGGAAGACGTAAAAGTTTCAATCGGACTGATTCGACAGTGTGGGGAGAGAGAGTTGTGATTATAAAATGTTGCAATATTCATTGTACTCTACACTACTTGGTACTTAATTTATCAATAAGTATACTAAACAGTTACTTACAGTCTAGAAAAATAATTTTATTTTGAGTCTAAGGTCATCTAATTTAAATTGTGTTTCCATTATTTCAAAAATTCAATCCCTTTGTGGCAATATTAAATTTTGCAATCATTTTTTCTAATTATTTCCTACTATCTTAGGACATCTTTTCAGCGTAGGTAGTTTCCGATTAATAATAGCTTTTTTTACTCTATAGAACCGCAAATAAATGTGCGTACAAGTTTTATGCTACATTTCATTTATTTTGAAAATCATTTAATATCTTCTAATTATAAAGAGTTTTTCTTATATTTACTTGTACACATTTTGTTTTTGTAAATCCGTCTCGAATATAAATTCACTTACAACTTTTGATGGTTTTCCTATTATATAGTGAATTATTTTTCAGAAAAAAAATCTTCATTTTTATGTCAAGACCATGCGAAATTATTGAAAGGCATTTTAAGAGTTCTTAACTGGTTCATAAAATGTTGTTAAATCATAACAGAGAGAATTATAAATACTTACAATTAAAATCTCGCTTATAGTAGTTCCACTGTATTGTGGCAACATTTCACTCTCATTTTTGCATTTTACAGAACTATTTTATAATTTGATTTACTTTATTCAGTTGATAGGAAACTTCCAGTTCAGTTTTTCAATGAAATAGTATTATACAGCGTGATTCGCTACTAGACTGACAAATTTGCAAGGTGTGCAAGTATGCAAGGCATATTAATTCATGGTCATAAATGCCGTCCGGGTGAGCTATGGGGCAAAGAATCAGAGTAAAAGAAAAGAAACAGTAACACGGTAATCAGCACAACGCTTATGTTTAGCCTTAAAGAACATTCATCGTGTGCAACCACATGCAATACTTCTCGGTCAATGTTTGGGACGACATTCTTGGAGACTGCCTCATTGGACCGTAACTTCTGCCCAGTGCTGTGGACGGTACGGCATATCTGATCTTGTTGCAACAAGTCTTATCCGAACTTCATGATGCAGCCTATATTCTTCCGTCGTTGTGCCGCTCCATGTCGTACAGGAATGACGAGGCTTCTCCACATTAAGGAATACGTATCCATGAAAAACACCTTAACGTAACCTTTCGACAGTGGTAGATAAGTCATGGGGGCCCATTTCATTAGCCTGACAAATCACCGGACCTGTCATACATAGACTTCTTCTTCTGGGATCATATCTAGAATTTGGTGTACAAGACGCCATTCCTTTCAATTGAAGCCCTCA
Organism: Trichonephila clavata; assembly: GCA_019973975.1. Taxonomy (NCBI): domain Eukaryota; kingdom Metazoa; phylum Arthropoda; class Arachnida; order Araneae; family Nephilidae; genus Trichonephila; species Trichonephila clavata. The sequence continues at coordinate 17,592 of BMAO01020819.1, read as the reverse complement.
TCCCTGGAATATCTGTACCAGTTGGGAAGATACGTGACATGCCACAATCATTCATGATGTAAAGTGTTCCATGCAGCGCCACTGTCAGACCTTCCAGATGACTTCTGGTCGTATATTAGAGCACCGGTTGTAGTACAATCTTTCAATGAAATGTTTTCTGTCCCATTAATGTATTGCTGTTCCTGCTTTTTTCTCTGCTTCTTTTCACCATAGCTCATAAATACGTCATTTGCTTCCCTATATTCCTATGTGATTTCGAGTCGCATCTGTATGCCTTACACACCCTGCAAGTTTCTCGGTCTGGTAACGAACTATCCTGTATTTATAGAATTAAATCTAAATTTGTAACTGCAAAATTTATTTTTATGGGACTGGTTGACTTCCTCAATAAGCAGATAGGTTTTTCTAGTTAAAATATTACATTTAAATTTCTAATGAATTTTATTAAATTCAAAGAGTTGCCTATTCTTAATAGCATATTTTACATAAACAAAATTCTACTCTGATACAAAATGTCAACATTTACCTGATCTACAAATGTGGAATCCACTGGCAGGTCCATAATTAATAAAAGTAGCATAAACTCCAGGTTCTTTGTTAGATCTTCTCTTAAGCGACTAATGTTGCGTTCTTGTTCATCGCTACATATAGAGAAAAAATTTCTTTATAATACCTATTCTTTATCAGAATTATTTAATCATTAGAAAAAGGTTCTGGAGCCAAATTATTAATTTAAAACTTATTTCCAGGTATATGTACAATGAACACACACATATATAAATATATGTCCTATTTGGACTTAGCTTAGAGCATAGGTTCCCAACCTTTTTTGAACGGGCGCCCCCTTTTCTAATAAATATTTCGATATCGCCCTTTTCTAATAAATATTTTGATATCGCCCCTTTTCTATTGAATATTTCTATACCACACCCTCCCACTCTAGAAACATAAGGGTGTACATAAAACTTGGCGAAAACAAGAGTTAAGTTTTAAAAAAAATTCTATTACTTAAAGAATATATTTTTTTTAACTTCATTTTTTTTCTAAAGTTCCAGTTTTTTTACTTGCCAATATGAAATATATATTGCCACAAATATATTTAAATGTGTAATATTATATATTTTAGTCATAGGTAGGATATTGTTGGAATTGAAACGCTACTGAATTTCTTCTTCATTTACACTCATGTCCATAAATTAAGGATAATTCAGAATCACACAGAAATTGAACTCTAAAATAAAAATTTCACCTGTAGAATTATCACACACATTTTTAAGAAGAATATGCAAATTACAGGAAACCACCAGATGGCGCGGATAGTACGTCACAATGACGAGAGTGTAAGATAGGGGTATATAAGGAATGGTGGCAAAGAAGTAAAATTGTTCACAAGCGCTTTAAAAGCCTTTAAGTGCAATAACCGCATATTTATGGCACAAAGGAAGCATTTGGATGATTTTTTACGTGGTAGAATTATCAGATGATTGGAATGTGGACGTACCCAGCTGGATGTATCCGAGGAACTTGGAATCACCCAGAGTGTCATCTCCAGGCTTTGGCAACAATTCCAAGATGATGGTAATGTGAGTAGATGTTACAGAACAGGTCGCCTCCGAGTTACAACGCCGAATGAGGACCGGTATTTGGCAGTTACTGCCAAAAGAAACAGACGGAGCACATCATCAGACCTATCTCATCAGCTCTCTTCAGCTACCGGTATGACAGTTTCAAGGCAGACCGTGTACAGACGCTTAGGGCACATTGGTCTATATGGTCCTGCCAGATGTGCTGTTCCCCTTACCGCAACTCACTGTCGCCTGCGATTAGCCTGGAGTAGAGAGCATGCATTGTGGACACCGCAACAGTGGTCTTGTGTGATGTTTTCCGACGAGTACAGGTTTAGTTTACAGTCTGATTCTCGCCGGACTTTCATATGGAGAGCTCCAGGTACCCGTTACCACCAAGAGAACACCATTAAACGACACCGTTACGGTGGTGCAGGATGGCTCGTTTGGGTGAGGAATTATTCTTGGTTCCAGAACTGACCTGAATATTCAGAGTGTAACGATGACAGGCCACATCTATCGGGATGTCGTTCTGGAACAACATGTACGTTTGTTTCGGGGCGCCATGGGTGCTGAATTTCTCTTTATGGATGTCAACGCCCGTCCTCACCATGCAAACATTGTACACGAATGCCTTCAATCGGAGGACATCACCCGTATGGATTGGCCAGCATACTCACCGGACTTGAATCCAATAGAGCATGTGGGGGATATGCTTGGCCGACGATTTGCAGCCCGTCAACCCCCTCCCACCTGTCTACCGGAACTTCGGAGGGCATTGCTTGATGGGTGGTGTAATATTCCCCAAGATCAGATTGATAATTTGATACTCAGCATGCGTAGGCGTTGTAAGGCCTGTATTGCATCGTCCGAGAGACATACTCCATATTAACCATCATACTAACCATGTTATACTGTTTTTTGTAAATAGGTTCTTTTTTGAAATTTGCTCCAGGGAGTAAAAATCGCAATTTTTATTAATTATGTCAAGCATATAGCATCTTTTTTGCTCTTTACCTTTTGTTTAATAAATAGACTTTACAAATAAGTCAAATTTGTTTTGCTTCTGTCTCTTTCTTTGCCTGAACTTCATTATTCTTAATTTATGGACATGAGTGTAAAAGAGTGGAATAAAAGATTTAGCTTACCTGTTATAAAGACAGGCAGGGATTTTGATGATAAGAAGTAATTCATAACAAACTATTGCTTTCAAAATAAATATAAATTTACAGTTTCAGCTTTTAAAGAATCACGTTAATTCCTGGTTAACATACTTAATTATATTTCTTATATAATATAAGTAATGAAATGCAGTGGATGGAACTTGCTTCCAACTGCTCACAGACAAAGACAACACGTGCACTACAGAAATTAAAACACTCTATATCATTCAATTTAATGTACGTCTGAATGTAATGTAATATTTTAAGTTTTTCTTCCACTTTCCGAACTACCGAAATATGCACAAACACAAATAGATAAACACGTGCACATGTGAGACGATCCCAAAAACCTTCTTTTTGCTTCAGAAATCTCGTCTCTTCATATTAATGGCCAACCGGAAGCTATTAAAATCAAATGATTTCCGGTAGAGGGTCTTTTTTATATTGATTCGCATACGTGGATGATGCATCCTTCATTTAGAAACATTGAAGTTTTAGTTTTGGGGGTAAGATTATGGTTGTGTGTGTGTGGTTATGCTCATGCAACATGTATTACTTACTGTTTCCATCAGATGGCAGCATTCATCAGTAACACGACAAGTGACCAGCAGAGCACGCATCGGAGAGAGATGTAAGTAGCGATCTCCGAGAAACAAAGAAACCCTCTAAGACTAGCGAAATTAGTCAAAAATTAACGGCTAAGACTTGTGAGTCAGAGTAGCAAGACACTCGAACAGTACGTAATTAAATGCAATGTTAAGTTTGTGAGCAATCGTATAATTGTGTATTTTTTATTGTGTTTAATTGTGTTAGTTTATACTGCTAACCATTCCACCTTCACAGTTGGGAGTTCGGCCCAAAATTTAGTTACACTTTAGACAAACCCACGAACGAAATTTTTCAATTGTTTATCGAGAAATAACGAATTGATACATCGCATCTAGAAAATCATCGAACCGGTTAGTCTGTTTCTATTTTATATCGCTTTTTGTGAATAATTATGTAAACGACGGTCATTCTTCAGGAAATTCTTGATACAGTTAAATTATTTTATAAAATAAAGTGGTGTTAAAGATTAAGAGAATTTGCATATTTTGTCAAATTTCGTGAAAATATTTGTAAGAAGATGCATATTTTGTGCTCAGATGTGCACGCGTGTACGTGTGTATGGACAGCGCTATTCAAGTAACCGGATTCATAAGCACGCGTACAAAAATCCACATTTCGTTCGGCAGCACACCTCACCCATTTTTTTAGCAGTCGGTTAAATTAAATTTCAATCAATGAAATCGAGTAGCCACCAGTGTTTAGATGATGGAATAAGGTGGGGCGTTATGTGTAGGCCAGAAACAGGTCAGGCTTAATTTAACGCTAAGTGTCGTGTTCTACGAATGGAAACAGTTTCAGGATACCGGATTCATCGAGGGAAAGCTTGAGTAAGGTCGTCCTCGAGTCTCGACACGAAGAGAAGATCGTCATTTGTCCATTATAGCGATGTCTAACAGGGATACTACAGCTTGTATGCAACCACAGAAACACGAGTTTCCAGGGTGGTTGTTTTCAGAAGACTTCATGAAAGGGCAGTTTTCAAAAAGACCTGTTCTTTGCGTCCCGTTCAGTTTTGTGAACAGGAGAGCCCATTTAAAATGGTGAAGAGATTATAGAGATAGATGAGGGAATCAATGGGCTACCGTTCTCTTTACTGATGTGCCCCATTACAGACTTACCAATGATCATCGTTGTATTTTTTATGGAGATAACCAGGGACCGACTACCTACTTCAAATGTCTCAGAAATCGGCCATTATGGTAGCAAAGAATTGATAGTCCAGGCAGGCATCATAGTGACTGACCACTCACACCTTCATGTCCTTACAAGAGACACTGTGACTGCGTCAAGGTATATAAATGAGGTCTTGGAGCCCCATGATTGCCTTTTCACTGGTAGAATAGGCTCTGTTTTTATTTTAATGGATGACAACGGAGGCTTTGAGCTGATGTGGTCAACAAATTTCTGAAAAGTTAAGATATTCGGTCAGATTACCAGACCTCATCCCTATAGAGCATGTCAGCGGCGGTCTGGAGAAGGCAACTACAGCTCGCACCCCACTCTAAAAACCTTCCAATACTGGATGAAAGAGTGGGATTTATTGATCCAGGAACTCATAAAGTTTAAGTTAAAGTTTTAGTTTTTTCATAAAGTTAAGTTCTAGTTTAAGATCGCAGTGTAAGCCTGTGTAATTGCAAGACAAGATCATACCCCTATTAAACAATTTTTTTTGTTTTGCTGCTGTTTCCCACCTTCAGTCTACAATGAGTGTTACGAACAATCATGAGTGTGCATTGTAACTGTTTAATGTTTTTTTCCTTCGCCTTATGTCGACCCCGTATACATACCAAATTTCATTAAAATCAGTCCAGTAGTTTTACAGATACCTGACCAAATCTGAACATTCTCTTAGTTTTGAACACCAGTGTATATTATACGACAATCCCTATGGTAGATTTCCTCACAAAAAATTGAGATTTTTTTATGGTTTTCCAGTAGATTATTATTTAAAAGTACGAAAAAAAAACGTCTCACAAAAATTTTAACTAAAACTTAACTCAGTGGCGCAACAGCCCAAGGCCTACTGAGCACATCTCAGTATACGTGACCATTGGGCACTGAGGTGCATGAGCAGATGCCTCGATCAGGTGGTCAGCTTGAAGCAAAAACCCCAGTGTTTAGTCCCCCCAAGCAAGCTTGGTACTCATTTATCTACCCACTGAAAGGATGAAAGGCTGAGTTGACCTTGCCTAGCCCGAGGATAGAACCCCCCGGACCTATGGTGTGGAAGCGCGATACGCTATCACTCGGCCACTGGGCCTCTCACAAGAATTTAACCAGACGGAATTAATTACTGTAAAAAATGCTTAGGCCTTGGTTGCACTGGTACTGTGTTTGATTTAAACTATAGAATATTTTCTAATCTTGCAGACCTCTCCGCTTTGAAAAACTCCTTTTCGGCGGAAAACAGACGATGAAGAAACGGGAGTTTTCCCTTCTACTCGAAAATCTTATACCAGCATGGCAAAACACCCCGATACACAGCCTGGGTCATTTCAGTCAACATCCGTATGGGTCGATCTTGACCTTTCAATTAACATTCTGCGTTCACGAGCTGTGGAACCCTCGAATTTAAAAAGTAATGATCACCCCTTTTTTACTAAAAGAAATTCTTTTGACTAGGCGTCCTTTTCCAGGAAGCTACGACTATTCCATTCATTCCTTTTTCAGATATACGGTGGAAAATTTTGTTTTTGTCTCAAACGTTGCGGAGGTGCAAAAAGTTATTTGTGTTAAACGATTATTAAAAGGTTCGGTAAAGACTTTCATACAACCTTTTCAAAATATATTTACATTTACTACTTTGAAAATCACATTTGTTGTGTCTTGCCACTTACTGTTGGCGGTAGATTTTTTTGAGATTTTTGTGACATTCTAGCTATGCGTAGAATTGCTTTGAAAGCACATTTTCTTATAGATGAGCCACTCAATAATAGAACATTGTATTATTGGTATTCCAGATTCTAAACGTAACAAATTGGTTTTATATGCATGCATAAGTACTTCTGAATTAAAAGAAAATTTGGATGTTTATGAAAAAGTGTTAATGCAAAATAGATTATTTTCTCCTCCTAATAGTTTTGATAATAATAAACGAACAAACGCGTACGACAAAGTGATTTTACAACAACTAATACAAATATACGAATTTTGATAGTAAATTTCAAAGTTAAATTACTTACTATTGTAGATACGAATGATGTAAGCATTCGTTGCTATAATTAAGGATTATTTAACCATAAGTCCAATGATTGTTTTCATTTAAAAAAAAAGGTTTGAAATGTTTCCGATGTATTAAGTTTGGACATAAAAGTTCTTAATGTTAACGAACTCCCTCTTACACACCAAAAATGCATACAAATGCTATATAGTTGATGGCTATAATTTTGATTCTCATATTGATACTGGTCGTCCGTAACTTAAATACGAGAAATTGTTTATCAAAAATTCTTGGAGGACCGTCGTTAAATCCCACAAGAGAAAAATTAACTGCATTTAATAAGGGTAAAATCCAACTCCTTGGCTTTTTTTAAGTCCCCTATTGTAGTCGAAAGTTACAATTTTCAGGCAGATATGTGGGTTATTGACAATTCGCAAGTGAGAGAGAGACATTACATGCAATAATTGGAACTGTGCGATATTGTAAAACAAACTGAATTTAAAATAAGTACAAAGGGTATTTAATTATTATTTAAAACAGGAGAGAACTTTATTAATTTACAGGATATTTCTGGATCAAATAACAGTTTGAATTATAACACATATTCCTTCTGAGTTTCACTTTCAAATACTTAATCTTTAATTATAATCCAAATAAAACCGAAATCACTGATATTAAGTTAAAAATAGCTTTGACTGACGATTTACCAGTAGTTACATGCCTCGAGGATTTTCACATGCAGAGAAGACAAAGCTTAATAATCAAATTCAAAAATGGCTGGACAACAAAATCATACGATCACGCTCATCCGATTATGCATCACCCATTATTTTGATTTTTAAAAAAAAACGGAACTAACGCTCCTGTGTTGATTATCGTAAATTAAATACACTAGTGTTCAAAACTTAGGCAACAATGTAAATTTTAAGCAGATAACCATGAAATTGCAGGAAAGGGGTTATTGTGATCAGTACAATGAACACGCACTTCAGTAAAAAGGCAATGCTTATGCAAATGTTAGGAATAAAACGTCATAGGCTACGTGAGTGTACATAAAACGCGTGCGGTCGGCCCGCGCAGCTCAAGGCTACAATAAAATGAAGAACGGAGGTGCAATTAAAAACATTCATTCCAAGTACAAGTGAGCTCTTTCGTGAAATATGGCTAGAAGGAATCACCTGGATGACTTCACACGTGGAAGAGTGATCGGAAAGCTGGAGGAGGGGCATAGTTTGATTAGTGTGGCTGAAGAGTTCAGAATCAACCAAGGTGTCATTTCGTGCGCCTGGAAAGTTTTCCAAACCATAGGTACGGCTTTTAGAAAAGTTGGTGATGGCCGCCCTAGGAAAACAAATACAGTAGAAAACCGGTACACCGTCCTGCAGGCGAAAAGTGCCCAATACCAGTCATCCAACTCTATTGCTCTGCTGATGTGTTCAGCTCAGGGCGACAAGTGCCGCGGTTTACTGCGACTAGACGTCTTCACAAAGGTGGTCTTTTTGCCTTCCAACCTGATTGCTTATTTGAAAGTTGGTCATCGGTGGCACCGTTTTGAGTGGTGTAATGAGCACAAAACCTGAACATCTCATCAATGGAGTCATGTCAACTTTACGGATGAGAGTGGTTTCAGCTCCACAAGTGATTCTCAACGCAACTTGATTTGGAGAGAGATCAGGACACGGTATCATCTCAGTAACATTACCGATAGAGACCGTCTTGGTGGTCTTGGAGTTATCGTTTGGGGAGGCATTATGCTGAAGGGGTGGACTAAGCTCTGCTGTATCTGAGCTCTACTTTATCTCAGTAGAGCTCTACTGAGCTCTATTGCGAGGAAGTGATCCTTCCCCATGAGCATCTGTTCCGAAGTGCTATTGGATCAGACTTCGTTTTCATGGATCACAATGACGGTTACGTCGGACTGTTGATGTTCAGGGGCTCCTGGAAAGTGAAGATATCACATGAATGGATTGGCGAGCGTTCTCTCCTGATTTAAATCCCACAAAGCATGTGTGGAGTGTTGTGGGGAGACGCCTTGTGTGCTGTAAGATTACATATCCTGGGGAACACCCAAAAACTAAAACAGAATAAACAAAATCTAAATAACATGAGTTTTTTATAGCTCTAAACACCAAAATGAAAACTAACGGGAGTGAATGACATCTCGGTATAGAATCCATGCTTCGACAAAAAAAAACCAAAAAAAAACCACCCATCATTCGCTGCCTAGTAACAAGTACTGGATTTAGGGGGTGTCTGAATAGAGCAATTGTAATTCTAAAGGAGAGCTATTACAATTCTTATCACGTGCTATCCCAAGTACTAAACACAAACTGCTCAAAATTGCAATTCTCCGCCATCACATAAAAATCAAGTATACCCGAATACATTCCAAAAAATTCTGATCGATGAAATTGAGGATAACTTTCCAAATCAATGCTTTAAATCGAGTTAAAACAGTTCATAAAATTCTCGGAGTGTTCCTCAATTATTAACTTTTTATGAGTTCAACCTATTTTTGATCTCATGGAGAATGAAAACTGAGGAAAAATTCCCAACAAGTTATAAAGCGAATTCGAGGTCGGCGTTGTCGAGTCTTCGCTTCAAGTGCTAAGGCTACTGAAGACTTGATGTAGAGGACGGCTGATGCATGTTGAACCTATCGAAGCTCAAAGTTCTCACGTTGAAGTGAAATGGAAATTTGGAGAGAAAGACCCAGTTCCTCATCATTTGATTAAAGTTCAAAATTACAAGTTCCATCTCAAAAAGCTTTCTTGTAGATGTAAAGTATGCCGAAAAAACAAATCTAATAACAAAGAACTGGAGTTAAAGGGGTTAAATGAAATAATCATCGCTTAAGTAAACTTAAATCGCTCAGTTAATCTGAGCCTTAAAGTCATAAACTACGAATAATTTTTAGCAAAATTTTGTTCTCTTTTTATTTTTAAAAAATATCACTCATTTTAAGTTTTGTAAGAAAAATTCGAGGTTGTTTTTGTTTATTTTTCCGCTTATTTAGAAATCTTTTTATGCAATTAAAATGTATAATTGATGAAACTTACATGAAAGGACGGATACCTTTGTGCACATATTGTTGTTGTATATACTCATCTGAAGAACTGGAAATATAAGAAAAGAATGATATTAAGTACTGTTCTTTGCTTTAATTTTCATAGTTAAAAAATATCATCTATACTTTATTTTGTGGGGTTTACTGTAGAAACAAATTCATTGTGAAAATTACACAAATTGTGTCAAATATTTCAAATGGAATAAATCTCATTTAGTACAACGGGATAAAATCTTTATAATTGAAATCGTTGTAAATTCTTATTATAATCCCCCTGGTGAAGTTTTTATTTTCTAGTTTCTCCAAAATGGCGCCAAGATGTTTTTTAGAAAGTCGAAACTGGGGAAAATATGGTGTTATGTCCGAAGAAGCAAAAATGGAAAAAATGTATGACTTTGAGGGGGGGGGGATGTACAATGTAGCTTTTTTGAAAATAAAGGAAATTAAGAACATTCTAACAAGATTAAACTGATATCCGCGAAGGTTAAAAATGGAAATTTCTAAAGCTCATGGAACAATTCTATGAAAAATTTAATTTTTAAAAAATAGGACATTAAAACATTCTGAAAGAAGAAATCTATGTTCGAAGCAGAAAATTTAAATTTTCAGGACTTTAAGAACAAATTCCTGTAAAATTTATTTTTTTAAAATAAGATATTAAAAGCATTTCAAAATTATTGAAATGAGTTTCTGAACCACAAACTTTCCCTTGCTCTTACACACATCATACAGATTTTCTTCTACTTTCGAACGGCATCTCATTCATATATAACCTATAATTATATTCTTCTTAATACTATACATGCCTTTTGAATACACTCATACTTTGCAGTAATCAAACCTTCTAGCATTAAATAATTTCTTTTTGTTTCCAAGTAATTAAAAAACTGTTAAGCCTAGCGCACTCCACTCCTTCTAAACAGCAATCGGCACTCGCACGTTGTTAACAATCAACAATCAAGTGTGGAAAAAATATAAAAACCTCAATCACCGCTGTCATAAAATTAGTAGGTTTGGCAAAGCTAATCACTGATTGGTAATAATGAACTGTATTTACCAATAGCATTTATAACTAAAGTTCACTAACTTATTGTTCTAAAGCTAATAAAGAAGGGAAGCTAGTTTGGCAAATTTATCACCATAAAACTTTAAAAACCCGGGGTGGGCTAAAATTGAACCAAAGCAAATCGCAATTTTTATTTAATCTCGGAAAAGAAAAGATATTTTTGCTCTGTATTATTTAAAATGCTCCATTATATATGCATAAAATATTTTTTTACGAAATCACTGGTTACAACACCTCCATTTTTCATAAGCATAAAATTAATAAGACATTTTACAATAGCAAATAAATTTATAATTCATTTAAAAAAAATTCTAATAAACTCCCAATGAATTGGTGAACTGTTAAAGAGAGAAAAGACCACTTCATCCGTATGAGTGATAAAAATAATGAACATTAGTAGGGGAGATCGGGGCAAGATGACGACGTTAACACTTTTTTGTTGTTTATTAATTTATTTTTAAGGGTAGTAAAATCAATTTTACAGGAACTGTTAGAGTAGTCCTTTGTGGTATTAAAATATATTACCATTTAATTTTTCAAATAAAAGAAGTAAAGTTTTTCATATAAAAGAAGTAATTTTATTTTTTCATAAACTTAACAAATCGTCCTCTTGCCCCGGTACTGGGGCAAGATGACTTTGGCCCTGTGGCAAGATGGCGACACTGAAAAAGGTTGAACATATTTTATCTTTTGAATATGTTACATGGTTTAACAAATGATAACTGTGTTTTTACACCTTACAAGTATCAAACTAAGCGTAATGTATTGTAACGTAATGTTGAAGTGTTTAGTAGTGTTCCTAACAATAGTCACAAATAAAAATGCCATTTTTATAATTGGAACATTCCTCATGCCAACACTCTTGGCATTTACAGCACTGGATCCATTCTTCTGTTGGAGAATTCCTCTTCACAAGCAGGACATCTTATAACACCGTCCTTTGAAGTGGGTACAACTGGAATGTTTGGCCTACATTTTATAGACTTAGGCCTACAGGAACAGTTTGAGTTGTTTTACTCTCTTTTTAGCTTCACGAGCTTCTTTTCTCTGTTTTTTTAAAAACTTCCTGTTCTTCCTTCTGCTTTTCCCTTTGTTCTAACATTTCTGTGATAAGTGTGCTTGTAAGAATGCTAGAGCCCAGTTTTTTGCTTTTCTTTTTTTTTCCCTCACATTATGTTGTTTTAGGCAATGGTTTGAAATAAAAAACACTAACAGGCTTCTTTGGTGCATCGGAATCAGGATTTGCCATAAGTTCTAGTTTTCCTGGAGGGTTTGTACGTTGGTTTTCTACTACCGGGGTCTGAGGATTAGCATTATTCTTCTCAGTTTCATCGCCAACATTATCATGGTTAGTAGTTTCTACCGCAGCATAGCCACGTTCGCTAAACACAAGAGGATTATGAGGCTCGGTCCCATATTCTTTAAACCCTTTTAACAGCATTTCCAACTGTAGCTGATTTGAAGTGTAATGCTCAAAACCTTACCAATACTTTTTGTCTGTGATAGTTTGTTCTGGAGGAGTGACCATAAAGTTGTCACATGTTTGGCTATAGTGCGTTTTTAACTGGACGAAAAATGACACAACAAGGGGCTGGAGACGATGTGATGTGTGCGGCGGCAACCCAACCATGATGATATTTTTCGCTCTGCAATATAAGATAGCCTGCAAAGTTATATGAGTTTTGTGATTTTCAAAAATCAACAGAGTAGGAGATTCTTTGCTTGGTTTCACATGAAGATAAAAGTGCTTCAAAAAAGAGAAAAAAGTGCCCTCATTGTTCCACCGTTATCACTACATTTGCCTACAATTCCTGGTGAAGCTCTTTCTACAAGCTCAGGAAGCATTAATTTTCTCGCAAAAAATCAGAAAAGGTGGTAGGTAAAAGCCAGTAGCTCTAAAGCAACAAAGTATTGTTACATTTCTTCCTCTTTAGAGGGGGGGGGGGCTTAGTGGATGGTAAAAATGTCTTCCTCTGGTCACCCCCCTATCGAACGAAACCTTTCCCGATCCGATGCACCCCTTAACCCTAGATGAGATGGAAGAGCAAGGTCACGCGGACAGACATACGGACAAACAAGTGTTCACAGAATTTAACAGAATGGACAACAATAGTTAGTTTAATAAATTACGAAACATGGGGCAAGATGACGAGCTCGTCATCTTGATCCGTGTTTCGGATAGTGATCTTGCCCCAGACTGTCTGTTTAAAAATATTTGTTCTCATTACCATGAAGGAAGGCAAGTAATTGACATTTATTCATGGTAATAGGTAGTATTTAAACCAAGTTACTCATAAATATTAAAGAGAAACGTTATATCTTACCTGTATCTGTAGCAGAGCTTGTTTACACATGCATAAAAGTTATATCGTGGTAGCAAAAAAACAATCAAAACTTCACCACTAACACAAAAAGGGCGATTTCAGCGTGTCTATACTATTTTTAACGAACCGCCAAAAGGAGAGCCAGTAGTGTTCATTTGATGCTGCTGTCTAGTGGAATACGGAAAAATTAAGACATTCGTCATCTTGCCCCGGTCTTCCCTACTGTGAGGGCTGTTTTAAGAAAGCTTTGATCCCCCCCCCGGTAGATTTTATTGAGATTTACTCTCTATAATAACTAAATCACTTATAAAATAGTCATTAATTTAAATAATTTATAAAAAAGTATTTTTTGGAAATCATTCAGAATCAGAATTTACATGCAGGATTATAATCAAAAATTAAATTTTATTGTTAATCCTATAAAATATGATGTCAAATGCCCTACTTACTTAAACTTTTGGGCTTGTAGTTGAAGACGGCACAAAAAGAACATGAAATGAAAGAAGAAATTTAATTAGTTGCAGCATATAACTTCCTCATTTAGTTGAAAAAGAATTAAATGGCATGATAGCCAAAAAACTTATTTTAAAATTTGGTAAGATATGAGGACATGTATTATCCGTATGGTATAATATTATCATAGTTGTATATTGTCCAATTAAATACATTTTATAACTGTCATAAAATATCAAAACTTCGAAAGACGTTAATGTTACTTGCAAAATTTTTATGCTGCTTTGAAATCAATAAATAAATTAAGGTATGTGACTACCTTCGGAGCACTTTTTTTGAAATATATAAATTTTCAACTAAATAAACATTTTTATATTTGAAATGGAGCATAAAACTAAGAATTTAAGTACAATTTCCACAAAATAAAAAATAATTTCCGATATATTGGGAATTTTGAGTGAAATTTTAGTGAAAAATTGCAGTTACGGTTAGGCTTGTATTGAAAATTCTAATTAATATATTCGAATAATATTTATGCAATACATAAATAAAATCATTATCTGTGCTTATAACTATAAAATTTGTGATACTTTTGAAAAGTATATAAGTTATAAAGTTATAAGGACTTCATCTGAGCTGCACTTTAACTTTTCAAACTTCCGCTGTACTCCATACAAAGGATTTTAAGCCTCGATGTTTTTGACATTCATTAGGCCCTGTACAACCAATCCTAATTTATAACTTTAAGAATTCCGGCCCCGGGCTCTAGTCCATGGCCACTCGGTTGCATCCAGAACCAATACACCTCGTCCTCGATCAAATGCGAAGGAAGGAATGTGTAATTTGACACACACACACATCCTATTCCTTATATCCATTCCATATTAACCGAAGACTAAAGCATCACCCCTTCTGTTCAACTACTCTTTAACGGAATCAGGAAACATGTACTAGTTGCTTTTGATTCGGTTGATTTTCTTACTAATGTATTTTTAAACATTTTTTCTAGTCTTGATCGTCTTTGATGTTTTATTAATCTCGTTATTGGTAGGAGGGAAATTGTCTTTTCTTCGCAATGCCCTCATCATCATCGGACGAATCATTATGGCCACGGTATATTGGTTAAGCTCACTGACTCGTGGACGGGGTATCCTGAGTTCGAGCCTAGTGCCACTGAAGACCCACTGTACAGAGGAACTGGTACAAATTAAACCGGTCCTTGCTCAAAGTCCTTCCGTTGGCGTGGGTTGGTAATTTGGATAGAGTGGTACCAGCTAAGTTATAATCACTTGGCTTCAATTCGAAATTATGTAATCCGTCATCAATAGCCTTCGTGTTCCTTTATGAAACATTGCAATGACTTCAAATTTCTATCTTGTTTTTCCCATCTTTGATCTCGACAAATTTACTGTTTAAATAAATGGTGCAATCCTTGAATATTATATGAATCAATGAATGAACCTGTCCAACGTATATCGCTACACCATGATATTCATTTTCAGTAGATCACATCTCACGTCGAACTTCATGGCAATGAAATGGCGGACAAACTAGCAAAGGAGGGCTGTAATCTTCCAACTCCCTCTACATCCGCCCTTAACAATCTGGAGTTATACTCGTTAAAAAAATCTCAAAGTTTGGTGGAGTGTAGGGCGCCTCCCACTCATCATTGGTATGTGGGTAATAGACTCGGACTAGCCCTAGCCCTCAAGTGTGATAGATGCTCCCAGACTACACTTTCTCGTCTTGCTAGTGGTCACATCAAGTGCCTTTCATTCTCAGTGAAGAAGAAGATCTTTCCTATCTGTGCAAGGTGTCAGGATCACCAGGCTTCCCCGAAACACATAATGCGTTATATGGATCTCACAAGCAAAGATATCTATATGGATCCCCTTCTTGTGCTGGACTTTTTGAGAGTCAACGAGTTAATTGATCTTGTCTGACTCAGACCCTGCAGAATTAGCAACAACACAACACAACATGAACCTGTCCATAATTATTTCCTGTTTGTGAAAAATGGTTAGATTATGATCTCAGAGATAGATAGGTAGATTTTGTTTTATATATATATATATGGAAGAAATTTATAAAAAATATAGAACATAACAGGGGAAAAAAAAGAAAAAAAATATATATATATATAAGATCAAATCTAATGAAATACAAATAAGAACCTAGCGAGTCAAAATGCAATTTCGGACTTAGGACCGAATAAGTGGGGTTAAACTAGTTTGAAGGCGCCAACCTTCCCCCTTAGCAACTCGGTAGAAAAGACCAAAATAAAATAAATATAAATTTAAAGTATAAAAATTCTAAGTATAAAAAATTCAAAGTATAAAAAATCCAAAGTATAAAAAATCTCATAGAAATATGAAAGAACAACCGACTACTATTAAGCAAAAAAATTCTCTCAAATGTTTAAGCAGAAAAATATCAAAAGAATTACCCAGTAAAAGGATTCTTCCAAAAAGATTTTAAAACTTCTGCTCACAGAGCTTATTCCAGGAGATCCAACACTCTTGAAACCGATGGAAAGCTTTTATATGTTGTGATAAAAATCTAAATTGCACTTAAACGCATCCTTCATACCAGCTTGTAAGGAAGACACCAAGAAAGATTACATTCAAATTTGGTAGGCTATAACTTGGTTGGTTGTCCCAAATGTAGAAAATTGGTTGGTTGCCAAAAAATGTAGAAATTTTTCATTTTATAAAATTTTTAAGAAGGGTGTGGAAAAAATAAACTGTGTGAAGAGTGTTAAAACAGAATCTTCTCAGCAAAACCACTAAAATGTTGACTTTGAAATCCTATTGTTGTATGGTGGTTTTGAAATCAGAAATAGCAAGACGATTAATGTATTTGTGATGATATATGCTCTTAAGAAGTTAAAGGATAGTCATGATCTAAGCAGCATTGGAAGAATTTCTTGATATTATTAAATTTATCTATTTTGTTGGTAGTTAAGTTATCATTCCTAAGTAAAAAATTCAAATCAATATTTCTGTAAATTGATATATGTTATATGCATTATATATATAAATTGATATATGCATTAAAGTTACTCCCATCATTTATGAAACACCCTGTATATATATATATATACAGGGTGTTTCATAAATAATGGGAGTAACTTTAAGTACACATCAAGACGAGTAATAGTACATAGGAAACCAAGTGTCCCAAACGTCTTCCGAAGGAGAAAGGCGCCATCAAGTTTAGGGTCCTAAATTTCAAATGATAAAAAAAAACGGAAAAATGGATCGATTCATTTGCGGTTTTCACTAAAATCATTCTTTAAATTAGTATTTTCTTTAAAAAAAGTTTTAAAGACAAAGTTAAAAAATGCCGTTAGAGGGCGCTCTAGACTTTAGAGTACCAAACAACTACCTTTTACCAGTATTTTTTTTGTTTTGTTAAATGTTTACAAAAGCTTAAATTTTAACTTGAATTTTGAGCGCAAAATTGAAACCATCAGAAGCGGTTAAGTGGCGCAAATGTAACCACGTTCAGGGGGGGGGGGATTGAAATGCTCGTATGCAATGATCAAAATAAAAAACGATAAAGCAAACTTTAAGAGGCGATAGTACAACCCCAAAATAAGCAACATTCATCAAAGAAAATCATACTCGTAATTTTAACCCGAAGATGATAGAGGGCGCTGAAACAGATTTCGTTTTAAGAGACAAAAAGGAAACAAAGAACATTTACGTTATAAAAAAAGTTTATTAGAAATGATTGCAATAGCTGTTTGAAACACTGACCATTAGAGGCGATGCATGCGGTACAACGGCGAAAAAGGGATTCACGAACCCTCTGAAACACGCCAGGAGTATCGAGCACTCTCCTGCAGCTACCGAAATTCTGGGCGACGAGTTCTGCAGATTCGATAGGAGTCTCATTACATAAGGACTCTTCAGGTGTCCCCACAAAAAGAAATCCAGGCATGAAATATCGGGCGATCGTGCTGGCCAAGGGACAGGACCACCTCACCCAATCCATTGATTTGGAAAGGTTGCGTTTAGATAATTTCGCACCTCTGGCGCCAAAATGAGCTGGTGCTCCATCCTGCTGGAACCACATTACTCGCCGGATACGAGAGGGAACATCTGTCATCATTTCCGGCAGAACCTGTTGCAGAAAGGTAAGATATTTTTTTCCATTCAGGCGTTCTGGAAGAAGATAAGG
>BMAO01020818.1:0-29929 GCA_019973975.1 Trichonephila clavata | reverse complement strand
ATTAAAGCCAGCTCCAGATATCTGAGAATAAAATTATCAACCTATGAGCTAAGTAATCGAAAGAAGTTTGTATACAAACTGCTCTTAAGTGGTATAAATATACAGTTTTAAAACAATGACAACCTTCGTATATGAAGAATAATGTTACTTTAAGATTAACAATTATCTTAGTTTGTTAAATATCATCAGCACAATTACATTACAAAAAGTTTTTTATAATGAAATTTTTTAAACATAAATGAAAATGATGAAAGGAATTCAAAAATTCATGTTTTTAAAAAAGAGGAAAACATTAAAAATATGCTATCAAAAAAATTTTTTTTAAATTTTGCATAAAAAAACGATATATATATAAATTAAGTATCTAATTTTAAGTAGACTAAAATGTAAAAAAGTGCAACATAAAATAATTTTGAGAATTTGAAGTCACTAAAAAATAAATAAATATATTCAAACATTGGCTTTTGTTTATAGTTATAACAAGAATAAATAAGAATACACATATAAGAAAAGAGAAAAAAATAGAAATACCTTGAACTTTCAATTCGAAAATTATATATATATATATATATATATATATATATATATTTGTGTAGACTTGAAATAGAAATTGTATGTGCAAATGACTAAATAAAGCATTTAAACTACAGATATGTTGCGCAATATTAATCATTTTAATGTGTATCTTAAAATGCATACAATATATTTCTGATTGGCAATGTATTCCGCTACTCATAAGTTTGTTTTTCCAAAATAAAACTACAGCAACTATCAATTTCATAATATATATTCAGAAAATTACAATTTAATAATAACTTTTATCCAATAACTTGTAATCCATGGAGAAAAAAAACTATATAAATGAAATAAAATGAATGATCGAATTATGTAGTACAGTAGATATTCCCTGTCTAACATCTTCTAAATTAATAATCTAATATTCTGAAAAGTAATTTATATTTCAAAATGAAAACGTCTGAAATTTAAAATTGCCCGAAGATAAACTTTTGCAATATCTTTGCAAAATATTAGCTATCATTCACAAAATTTGGAAAAGTTTAACGAAATTGAGAAAAAATACTCCAGAATTTATATTATATTTTGAGCAATTGAAAGTTTTTTGATAGTTTGTGCTTCAAAAGATAAAAATTACATCTATAGAGACTCCTGTTAACCATTTGTAACAGTGGAAGAAATTATATTACTGCAAAATTTTATTTCATTCATACTTCTTTGTTGGAAGATATTTTTTCTCAATATTGACTATAAAATAAACTATTAAATGCAGTGGAAAAATAAACTAATAAGAGAAAATACTAAAATTTATCAAATTTTCAATAGTTTATTTTGATAAAATTTCTCATCTGGTAATAACTAACACTATAACTGTGTTTTATAAAACTCAATTTAATTATATATTTCAAAATAATTCTTGTAAACTTTCTATTCTTCTTCTTTTATGGCAACTAGCAGTTAATGAATGATTAATATCTATTTTAAATCGAATTTTAGATAGAAGAGATTTAAAGGATTTTAGAATTGCTGTTTTTTACATTCTCGTATTTTTATTACCAAGCTAAATACATTTTTGTAGCTTCAAACACTGTAAAACTGTTTTGAATTTTTTTTGTCTTATTAATA
This sequence comes from Trichonephila clavata, assembly GCA_019973975.1. Classification (NCBI taxonomy): domain Eukaryota; kingdom Metazoa; phylum Arthropoda; class Arachnida; order Araneae; family Nephilidae; genus Trichonephila; species Trichonephila clavata. The sequence continues at coordinate 28,288 of BMAO01020818.1, read as the reverse complement.
AAAATACTCAGTAATTTATTTTAAATGTAAGAATATATTTCTATAAATATTTTGACAATTTTATTAAACATCATATAATGTATCCTTTATGTATGTTTAGCAAGATGGTAAAAATACTTCCACGCAAGTTTCCGATCAAAACTAAGGGTTACTCATACATTTAAATAACTTTGTGACGGGATCTATCTACGGGTCTTCAACTTTTTCCCTAGGGGAAACTATTTTTTAACTGTTAATTAAGTTTAAAAACCGCTTTCTGTAGGAATGACTTGACTTTATGTTAATGTAAAGGCTATTTAAACCCTGTCATTGGGTGTATTAAGTTAATAGTGTAACATCCATTCAGAGCAATGAAAGAAAAATAGATGTTGATCTGAACCAATCTAGTTACAGTCCAGGAAGGAGGTGTCAAGTGAATTACAGGCGTATCCAGATATAAGTTATTTTAAATAATCTTATAAGTTAGATTAAGATTTGCGTCAACTTTAATATGAGTTTTAGCACTGCAATTTCTTTTAATTCACGATTATGTTTCTGAATACTTGAAAAACACATTTTTTATCATTAATAATAAAAAAATGTATATTAAATATGATTACAAATGTAAATACATATAAGACCTGAGAATTTTACATCAGAAAATTTTTATGCATTACGGAAGTATTAAAATACTATTATAGTCAACATATACGAATTTCAAATAAATTGATTTTCATTTCAAATTGCTTTGGGTCAAAATAATGTATATTGAGGATTAGACACAAAGAAAGTATTGAAAGTAATAATTTCGAAAAAAGAATCCATTTAAAACACTAATACTAATGAATATTGTTCTTTTTCTTTAGAAGTTTTGTTTTTCCCCTTGCCTATTTATTACTATTGTTTTTCCTTTCAATATGAAAAATAAGAAATAATAACTTTATTATTGCTTGTCCTTAATAAAAATTCAAATGTGTTGAAAACCCTATAATTCTATCATAATCAAAAATCATTTAAAAAAGGCATCGTTTACATGTGCTCATTTACATTGAATTATTGCTCACTTATTTAAAGAAACACACAACTTAATCCCAGAACTAATAAGTACTTGTAACTAATAAATTAAAATAACTAAATGTCGCGTATTCTAAGAAAACTGAATAAATAAATGCATTACTGAAGTGTAAGCATCCCAACTAAAATAAGAGGGTTTGTTTCCATGAATATAATATTAATGGAATTTTATCAACAAAAACAACATATTTTATTCTTAGGTGTTATAATACAGATTGAAAGTACAATTCTGGTCATCTCAAATATCTATCTTAAATCGAAGATATGAATTGATCCCTTAAGTGCTGAGGGAAGAGTTAAGAAATCCCCCCCCAGTGCCACCGTTTTCCCCACAGTTACGTGATTTATTAGAGGAAAGAAAATGCGCAATTTTCCACTAAAAATTTATTACTTTCCCTTTGAAAAAAAAGGATAAAATAATAAAATGAAAATAAAAAATTTATTCTAGAGACAATATAATAAAAAATCAATTATAACTTATATGCTCTGTGATATATCCTGAAAGACGGTAGAACACATAAGCCAGTATCACATTCAGTGTATTGGTACAAAAAATAAAAAAAAAGCTCCTATTACACACGGTAAGCGAAAATGACAGCACATGAAGAATAGAAAGAGCACACTCAAACGGAAATAAAAACTGAACTATGAATTTCATCGTTCCTGGAATATACCCTTTCAAATGTCTTCTCCGAAATAATAAATTCTTTAGAAGCACTGTCAATGTCATGTTATTGTATTCCAAAGGCATAGGAGTAGTTTTAAGTAAAGTAGCCCAAATCAAAAAGTCCTCATTTGGAATGACGAGTATGCACGTCTGGAGCACTAAACGCACCAACACAGCAGGACGTGTATACACGCCCGTGGCACTTAAAGGGTTAAAAGTAGATTGATATTTCAATCAATAATTTATTGCTTTATTTCTGGAAGTAATCAGTTTTGTTCAGTTTAGTCATTCATACATAAAAAAAACATATTTTTTTAATAAAAATTCTATTAATACTTTTTTACTGAAAATTTCATGAAAATAAGAAGAAAAATCAATAAAAAAAAACTGCATGGATTTATTATTTCCAATTGCTTTTATCAATAGTCGATTCTTAGATATAAAAAAACACAGCGTTTTATCATTCTGAAAAAAGCAAATAAGATTGAAATTAAAATATTGTTCTGTAATTCCGTTATGTTTTTTAAAAAAGAAGTTCAACACACAAAGCTTGCTTTTGAGGAAATAAATCTAATTATTTATTTTCAAAAACGAAATTACACAACAACTTTCGGTGGGAGACTCATTAATAACTTTCAGATCATAATGAAAAATAAAAAGCAGGAGGGGAAAAGTTTTTCTTAAAACAAGCAACATACGTTCGATTTCCGCTTCCGAATTTTAAGTAAAACTCGAAAAGCTTTAATTTTCGTACTTTTCGTTTTTGTGTCTCAATTTACAGTCATTGCCCTTTTCTTCCAGTTGGGATAATTAGTTCCTCTTACCCCGCCGACTCGACATATGCCGATAGGAGGGACTACAGAGAGTTAAAAAAGATGAGGATTGCAACTGAAATTAGAAAAGGCTTTTGTAGGATTACGATTTAATTTATGGAATTCTTAAAACGAAAAAAGAACTTCAAAATTTGGTGCTTTTAGATATATATTAGAGGGACGGAATTAATCACACACATACACACAGCTTTAGTAATTTTATTAAATTATTTAATTCTTGTTATGAGTGAACATTTTATGAATATTATATTGTTAACCATAAAGATTATTAGATATATGCCTAATCAATGGAAGATTTTTTCTCAGATTTTCCTGTGTTGTTAATTTTAGGACTTTTAAATACAAGGAATACAATATAATTCAATAACAGATGTTTTATTAGTATTAGTAGAATTAGTGAATCTTATAAGTATTAAAATGCTTTTCTTGATGAATATCATATATTTAAATAAAACAAAAAAATTATTAACCCTGGAGCGGGTGTGTGGGGGACAGAGCTACCCCAAGCTCACGAAATCTTTAATTCTGGGGAAACTGTTTACTTGTTACAACTAACCTTAAAGGTATACTCCTGTATATAGTCTTCATAAGAACTAAAAGGTATTTGTCACATATCTCATTCTCTTTTGGAAGTGGAAAACATTTTTTACAATCTTAAGGTACTTGTTTTGACTGAGTTCTTCACGGAACCACTTTATTTTCAAAATATTTTCTATGAACATGCTACATTTTCCCCCTGTGAACAACTTTGTGGTATTTATTGCTGTTTTGTACGACTTATTATAGTTTATAAATGTGAATGAACTGAATATAAAAAAAGACTTGAACATCTCTATATTGAAGGAATTTAAAATTGATCAAGCAAGGATCAAACCCACTGAAATAATGTATATTAATCATGATAGCGAAAATAAACTTCGGAAAGGCAATGAACATGAAACGTTTGAGTTGAAAGTAAAGTCTTCATAAGCTACCTAAAAGAATCCATCAAGAAATATATGGAGCCACAAGTATACACAAGACACACTGCACCATGTCAAAAAGGCACAGGACAGAAAAAGTTCAACATGCTATTAGAGAAATCATCTAAGGACAATAAAACTACAATAATTTGAACAAAATGTAACAGTTCTGCTTGTAAATATTCCTGAAATATTAGCGAAATGCGTCTGTGAATAGTGTCATTTTAGTTCAGTTTGATTGGATTTTTTTTCAAATTATCATAGGAAAATTTTCAAGTCCTTAAAAGTGGATAAGTATACTTTCTCTTAGTTAAATTACTCACTAGAATTATACGATTTTTATCATGTACAATAAAAATAATTTATAAAAAAGGATTGGGGAGACAGGTTAAAATTGTGCGAGGATAATTAATTCCCCAATTTGTAGTTTCTAAAAGAAGAATCAATCTAAACTTAAGACAAATTTTATTATTCACCTCATCAGTAAATTAATGGAAATCAGTAATTTATAGCATTATAAGAAGCTACTCTAATATATAAGCAACTTGGTTATCTTAAGTATTAAGCTAAAAAACACCGGGTGCAATAGCGGAAGTCGAGTTATAACGAAATATGAAGCAGTGGAATTAAGAATCGTGATTTAAAGTACAAGGTAAACAAAAAAAGTTCTTGCCGTTTTTAATGACCCAAAAGAACATGACTTACAAACAGTGTAGCTTGTTGTTAGTCCTCGAGGTAATCATCATTGGCATCCAGGACCTTCTTCCAACGTGTCTCCAGTTGTTCAATCCCCATGCGGTAAAACTCGCGGGTGTGGAGAGCCTAGCGCACGTCTGCTTCATTGGTAAAGGATTTACCACAAAGATGATTGTCCAGGGAATGGAAGAGGTGGTAATCTGATGGTGCAAGGTCAGGTGAGTAAGGAGGATGGCACAAAGTCTCCAAACCAACTGCTGTATCGTATTCCTGGCCACCCGCGTGACATGCGGCCTCGCGTTATCATGCAATAACAGTACACCCTATCGATTAACAAGTGCTGGTTCCTTCTGATACAATGCCCGTTGTACACGTTCCAATTCCTGCGAACACAGGTCCGCAGTGACCATTTGGCTTCTTGGCAGCAACTCATAGTGAACCACTTGATGACAAGTCCACCAGACACAAAGCATAATTTTGCGTGGGTGCATAGGTGGTCTTGCGCTGTGCGAGTCAGTATCCTGGGGTAGCAACCAATGTTTGGAACGCTTGGGTGTGTCATACAGGACCCACTTCTCGTCACTGGTCAGCACCCGACTGAATATTGATGCGCTACGGTGGCGAGAAAGCAACGACAAACAGGCTGCCACTCGTTGTTGCTAATGGACTTCCAACAGCGTGTGAGGAACCCACTTGCTCAGCCTGTACGTCTTACCTAAGCTATGCAGATGCAGTCTAATCGGTTCACTGGAAGTGTTAAATTGTCTTGCAAGTTCACTACACGTTTGACTACTGTCCTCCTCAATGGCCGCTTGCAGGTCTTCGTCATTCTAGGCCTGTGGTCGTCCTGTTCAAGCTTTATCACAGAGGGAAAAATCTCCCGACCTGAATTTTTGAAATCAATGCCTTACCGTACGTTTATTGACACCACTATCCCCAAACGCTTGACATATTCGGTGACTTGATGCAGCGGCTGAAAAGTCTACTTTGAAGTCGTAAAGTAAACAACTCCGAACGAGCTCCTTCGATACGTCCATTTCGCTTCGCTACTGTACGAGTTCCGATTGATGAATGTGAGCAGTGGACCTGCGTTTATAACAACTGATATTCCTACTCTCGACTGATGGTTTCTCAATCACGTCATACACGAATTTGCATACTTATTCTCTCTTCTTTCAATGGAAACGCGCAAAGGGCAAGAACATTTTTGTTTACCTTTTTAGTTCCAAATTTTCTCGATTCACTTATGATTAATAAAATACTAATGCAAATAAGTAATAACTTCTGCAAAACAAGTAGCAAATGCAAAATAAACTTCATTCAATAAGTCTTTAGCATTACAGATATTTTGAGTTAAAAAAAAAACTCCAAATTTTTAAAGTAACTTTTCATATACCATTACTATAAATAATACAAGAAAACAATGACGTCATAAAAGATTTTCACTGTTTTATTAAAATATGTTTCATTTAACAGAAGATTTAATACAAAAGTACTTTGGATTTTATTTAAAATTGCAATGTGTTAAAAATAGATTAAAGCTAAAAACACTATAAATAAATTTTAAATTTTTGTTTAATTGTTGAACACTTTATACATTATAAACCAAGTAATCAACACACGTTATAAATTGATAATTTTTACAATCATCCATCAACAACACTAACTCGATTTCAGAATAGCTTCAAAATACATCACAGGAATTTCGACTATGTTACCATGTTTGCTCATGTTGCTGTTGGAATTTCAGATATTTACTCATCTTGCAAATTTTAAAATATAAGAAATCGGCTTCGAGAATGCAACTAATTTATATATAATATTGTTTTAATGAAGGAAATGTTTTTGGGATTGTCAAATAATTATTCATTATCAAATAACACCAGATTATACATATACAGGGGACTCAAAAATAGCTCCCCAAATCTGCACAGCTAAATTTCTTGTTGGAAGTGTATATAAAGTGCCTTAAGAACTGTACCTGTATGATCCACTGCTTAGGAGAATCATAGGAAAAACAAAGTATGATGTCACAGACAGTACAACGAAAAAAAACCATATGAAACACATCAGCCGCAGTATTTACTATGTTCCTAAAGACAGATGTTCAAAGTGTTTCCTGTGCATATCTAGGCAGGCTTAAATGTGCCGTGGGATGGATGAGTGCACATGTCACCGCACCGTGGTGTCCAATGCTAGCCGGTGTCCACATGCAGACGAGCAATTAATTCTGTTTGTGCAGTCATTACGTCTCGCTAACCGATTCCTTGGGATTGCCTCATAGAAAAACAATCCAACAGTGTGAGATCTGGTGGGCATGGTAGTTGTACAACCGGACTCCCATATCCGATTCCGAATATGGGACTAGCCGGAGTATACCTTATCCAGCCAATCACTTACAGGAGCATAGAAACGAGATGGAGCCACATCATGAACCAACATGCATCATTATTCGCTCATCATCATTTACCGTATTTTTCTTGCACACTATGGGTCGTACATGCTCATTGGGTATTTTTTAAGTACTCCAAACAAGATACTGGCAGTGAAGAGTTTGGGAGACACCTTCTATATAGTTCCAAAAATATATAATATTTGTTTTATTTTTTCGATGCATTAATAAATGATATTACGCATTAAGGTAGCCGACTACCCTAAAATGGTGAATTTTGGCTAAAATTCACAAATCCTTTATGATTTTATTTTATGGGACATCTTATCAGCTTTATAAAAATACCAAGTTTATTGTTTCCCGTTCACTAGAACAAAAACTGCAAGTGTTTTAGTAAAAACAGATGCCATTACTTTAAACAAGATGTCATACTTTAAAACGAACTTTACTCGAAATGTGTGTGTGTTTTTTTTGAAAATGCTCAAACATGGACACCGATTGCTAAGACAGTTTTGAGTATAATTAACTGAAATTTTTTGTGCATGTTCTGCATAATAGTACAAGTGTTTTAGCCTTCAGATTTATCAATCATTTGTTTTATTACAAAATTTACAGTCCCCAATGTTAATATAACCACTGTTTCTTAAACAATTTCATATAATAACTAAGGTAAAGTGCTCTACTTTTTGTAAAACTTAAAATATCTCTAATCCTGATGGTCATTTCAAAAATGAATAACTAAGCAACGCATCATAATTGAAAAGTTGAAAATTTGTTCATAAACTTTTGGTACAGAATGGGCCCCGTTTATGTTATTTTTTTGTAAATTTCTACCCATTTTAGTAATAATAATTTCTTTTTTTCTCTTCTTAATCCTAGCATATATTTCTAAAAATGTACTAAACAAATTTAAAAGTCACAAAAAATCCCTATATCTCCGTTCTTTTAAAAAAAGTGTTGTCAAAAGTAATCGGATACCTTAACTTTTTTATCACTATTATGTTCGACTTGATGCTTAAAATGTTGATCAAGGGCGAAATATTTGCACTGAGTTTCGAAGTTTACAATAATACATGTTTTATGGGTGATACATGTTTTATTTTGCGTTTCCTTAAACTGAATACAGATCATAGAATATTGAAGAGTATGAAGTATTGCTCAGATGAATAATTTTCTGATATTTTTAATAATCAAAACATATTTGTAAAAAAATTATTTTGATATAAATATAAAATAAACATTATGGTTCAATGGTAATGTATAACCTTATAATTCAAATTTGACTTCAATATTTGTTGTCTATAAATAGAATCGTTTATCAAAGTGATGATTTATATCTTTCAAATACTTTTAATTAAAGCACATTAGTTTAGCACGGTATAATCAAGACTTAAATAAGAATCCTGAAAAGAAACAAACTACTTTATATATATTTTTCTATCAATACCTCTTTTTTCTACAGATACATTTAAAAAGCTTTATTTCGTAAAAACACTTCATTTAAGTAGTGTGTGAACTACAAGTTACAAATTTAAAAAATAATTATTATTTTCAAGGTGTATTAAAGATTTTCTTGAAGTCTGTATAAACTCTAAATAAATTGGCTGGAAATGTATGAATTGAGCGAGATTAACTTTTGAGAGTAATAAATATAACTTCTACTTTCACTTATCTGACACAAAAAAGCAGTAGTCATTCATGTTTTAAATACACTTATAGTATAAAAGAACGGTTTTTGCAGTAATTCTCACATCTTTATATAAAACGGTACATTATTATTAAATTAAATTACGAGTGATTACTGTATTTAATGGAGTTTGGCAACATAATGTACCTCTAGTAACTAATTCAGTCAGTTATCGATTCACATCCGTAATTGTTCGAATAACAATTTCATGACCTCAGCATTCCACCCCCATATGCTTAAGCCCTAAATATTCCGAATAACAGGCGATATTTGATAAGTTTTAAATCATATTTTTTCAATGTGCGCTTGAAATAGCAGTCCGACAAAAACAACTGTATTGCTAATGCAACTGTATTGCTAATGATTTTCGGAAAATGCCGATCATGAAATCATTTGTAAGAAAATAAACTGTGCGAATTTCCTCATTTTAATAATGCCAAGGTATTTAAGTTTATTATAATTTCTGATAACGTGAAAGTTAAATTAATAGTAGGATATATAAGTTAATATCCATTAGGTTTATGACCTATGCTCGTAAGCTTTGCTTCGTTAATTACTTAAGTAACTCAATGCAATGAAAATGATAGCGTTGCAGAAAGGGATTTATTTCAGTGTATTAAAATATTTGAACCGCTTTATTTGAGTTTGAAATGTAATAATACAGTGCTGTTAATAATCTGTCCTTAATTTTAGTTATAAATAGTTATATTTATACATATATATGTACGCTTGTGAATGTTTGTTTTCTGAGAATAGCCTCAATTTGGTAAATTTAATATCTTTATTTGTGAGTATATCTTGAAATAAATTTTAGTAATGCATTTCTAGAAAATGGTTTTCTATATCATCTTAAATTGGGGAAATTTAAATACAATACGGATAATTGAATGCTTTTAAGGAAGACTACTTTACTAATAAGGGAATCCAAATATATAATGAACAAAAAAAGCTTAAATCTTTTTTACAGATTAAATTCAACAAGCAAAATTTTTTATTTAATAAAATAAAAATACACCACAACAACTAATGTTTTTTTTTATAAAAAATAACTTTTGTAAATTGCCAGATATTTATTGAATGATTATTAGTAGCTCGATACTTTATAGCTTGTGCTTTAAGTTTTATCAGCTATTAAAATAGTTGTGTGGATCCTAGAAAATGATTCCTCTTTGATGTGATTCAAAAGTAATTAAATAATTATTTCAAAAGGATGCATGTATATATTGCTTATAAGTAATATAAAGAATAAAAAAGGATAGTATATAGTGAGACAGCAAATAACAGATAGTATATAACTGCAAACACCAGTTAACAAGTAGTATACAGTAACGGACTCAAACTCAGTAGCGCAACAGTCCGTGAAGCCCACAGCCTACTGTGTCCTCTCAGTATACGTGACCATTTAGAGCTGAGGTGCATGGGTAGATGTCCCGATCAAGTGGGGCCGTGGTAACCTAGTGGTCAAGGTCGTGGCTCGCGTGTCATGAGTTCGAGCCCAGCACCATTGAAGACTTACCTTGTAAGAGCGCGATGTACGTTCAATCTGTCGAGATTTTAAACGTCTAGAAGAGGGTGGTGCCAGCTAAGACGTCGTCCTCGTCCCTTGACCATGGTTCAAAATTACGAGATCCGTCGCCAAAATCCCTCGCGTTGCTGAAAAAAGGGCGACGTTAATATTCCCTCACTCTCTCACCTGATCATATGGTCAGTCTGAAACGAAACCCTCAGTGTTTTGTCCCCAAGCAAGCTTGGTACTAATTTAGCGACCCACTGAAGGGATGAAAGGCTGAGTCTAACTTGTCCAGCCAGAGGATAGAACACCGGCCGTGTGGAAGCGCGACACGCGCTAACACCTAGCCACAATTAGCGTCTATACAGTAACAGCCAGCACAGTGGACAGGTAGTATTAGTTAACAAATAGTATATTGCATTAAAGTGTAGCTAAGCAGAAAAATAAAAGTTGGCAAATAATTTTCTTTAAAATAAACTTTAAATTTAAAAGATTTACTAATTGTATACGATATTTATTCGATAAAATCAAAAATTAATTAAGAAGAATGATTTGAATTAACTTAATGTCAAGTAATGAATCTATTAGTTTGGGTGGGGGAGGGGGTCTTCCAAAACTTTAAAACAATTTTTCCGTCAAATAGTACTGTAAGTGATGCTTGTTTTCAATATTGGAAATTGTCATCAGTAAGAAGAAAAATCATTATTTATCTTTCATTTTAAAAGAAGCTCCTAAGTGCATTAAACAAATTTGCTAACAATGAATTAATTGGTATTCTATTTTTTCGATTCTCCTCTAGAAACTTTATATATGCTCTAATATATTAAAATACCTAAATATTTATGACAAGCAACAACCCCATATGAAACAAATAAAAATAAAGAAAATTCTCCCTTGTCCATCTTATTGGATAATTTCTCACTGATAAAGAAAATACAGGACAAGTTTAGATATTGATTGAATACCATTCCCATCGAGAAAAATGCAGCTAAATATTCGGATGAACTACATGATACATGACATCCCTAGATATTACTTGGACACGTATCAAACCAAATGTTAAGTTGAAATCGTTAGAACATCACCAAACATCGAGATTTAAATTTTTATACACCCAGTGGGGAGAATTAAATTTATCCCCATGGGTTTGACACGACCAATACTCGTTTTTCGTAAACTTTCGAAAACCACAGTTGTCAAATAATCTATTTTACTTTTTCCGCTTAGCATTCGTAACTAGAGGCATGATTATGGAAATAAGAATATACATATCACTGAAATTCTGAACAATGAGAAACTTGTTTTTATGTAAAAATGAAGCTATTTTTCCATTGTTTTGCTAACTGCATAGCTAGACTGTGGTTAAACACTGTATCACTGGGTGGTACACTCATTTATTAGAAAATGTTATCTATCAGATATGGTTTGCAATCCCGTGTCATATTTTCCCGTACCATGGGATTGCAATCCTAATCCCGGGATTAGGATTGGACTATTTATTAAAAATTCTTATATATTAGCATAGTTGTAATTGCATAATAAAATTAAAAATACAATTAAAAATTGATTTAATGTTATTTTAATGAAACGAATAAAAAAATTAATTCATCATAAAAAACAAATAAAAGTAGTACATAATGTAATTTTTAAAAAAAGCATTTCTTGTGTTTCTGTAAATAAGCTTATAAAAACACAGCTCCTCTAGTTTTTCATCGTTGGAACGACTTCTTATTTTTGTTAAATTGTCCTGACGTAGAAAATGCAGATTCGAATTCTTTACTAATAGGTATTATCGTCATTAAATACGAGTATGCTCTTTTCAGGTAGTCACCAACTAGTTTCCTCAAACCCCTCAAGGTTCAACATGTACGAAAACTAATATTAATCGTATACAGTACAAAAAGAGTAAATAAGATTCATTAAATGTAATACCAGATTCAAAATATAATTCAGACAAAAATTAAATCCTGGGATTAGTTATTTTAATCCCGGGATTTCTGGATCCCGGGGCTGCAAACCCTACTATCAGATAGTGTTCGCCGTTTTGAATAGGCCACAAACCATGTTGAATCTGGGGAATTGTGATGTGGTAGTTAGGAGAGGAAGATGGCATCTCATCCTCACTCACATGACCGAGATTAAAGATTTCGAGGTCCGCCGCCAGTAGCCTTAGTGCTTTATAGTGCAACGTTAATGTAACTAACCGTCATTCACTATTAGATAGTGAATGTTATGCATTGGTTTATTATTTTTCATTAACATAAAGATGATTGAGATAACCAATGCAAAGCTTAATAAAGTAACTTCACAACAGAGCTGAACTCAGTGGCGAAACAGCCCATGTGAGTCAAGACCTACTATGCCTATCTCAGTTTGAGTGACCTTAGGCGCTGAGGTGCATGAATAGATGATTCGGTCAAGTGGTCAGTCTGACGCAATATCCCTGTGTTCAGTTGCCAAGCAAGCTTGGTATTTATTTATCGACCCACTGACGAGAGGAAAGGCTGAATCGACCTTCCCAGCCTGAGATTTGAACCCTGGATTTGTGGCGTGGAAGCGCGATACATTACGACGACTTCACAACGTCGGTAAAATAAACAAATCAAGTAAACACAGTGACTCGCAAACTGTGGGGCGTGATGACCTCACGTGAGGGGGAGATCATATGGAAAAATTGAAAATAAAAAAATATTCATTTATTAAAAGGAAGCAAAACAAAATGCATTTTGATATAATAGGGGGAAAAAAAATATTTCATGCTCATTGAAATGTGTTCCGATTTCAAAATTAGAAGGGAAAAGTATAACATTTAATGTTCCTTTTACTTAAAAATAACATATGCAAAATTTAATTTTTGCGTTGATAATTTGTACGGTTTATAATTAAGGTTGTATTATAGCTTTAGCATTAAAGTACATTATTATTGCCTTCAATATAATGTTATTACATGGAAGCGGGGCAATGAAAAATATGATTGAAATTTGGGTCGCAAATAGTGAACGTTTGAGAAACATTAGATTAACATTAATAGGTGTACCAAAATTTCAGTTCATCTTATTTATACAGAAGCCTTGAAAAATTCATTATATAAGTTATATTCAACATTTATATATATAACTACATCTGCCTTACCAAAACAAATCTTATATTTCTTTTTCAGAGATAAATGTATTACTATGATAAACAGGGTAGAATATTTGGAAAATACAACTTTTGGTTCTATTCGAAAAAAAACTCTCTAATTTCTTTATGACATAAGAAATTGAGTCCAATCATGTAAGAACAGACATTTACGAAAGTAGAAATGGGGATTTTTTTTTAGTTCTTCTTATCTGATGAAATGATTATTTATTTATTTCTAATAAAAAATTATAATACTTATTTTGACTGCAAATATATGTAGAAACAGATAGAAATTACTTTTCTTCAAAAACTAAATGTTTACCAGATTTTGGACTAATTGATGTATGTAAAGAAGTATATTAGTCATCTAAGAGATCTACAAACGGAAGTAAGAAAAAATAGTACTTTCATACTATGTATACTAAATTATCTTTTTGCCGATAGTAACTTAAAGGTCAGAAGAAAAGAAGAAAAGATCAAGTATTACGTAAAGGCTTAAGAAAATAGTAGAAATATAATTAATGGTATATAATACAAATAGTTAATGCACAGAGTTTTTGATATCTCACAAATCCTGTAATTATTGCTGAAATATAGAATACATTTGCCTCCAATATGACTTTCAACACATCAATAATATTATCCACTAAATTTCATGATAACATTTTTGAGCCACTACATTTTACAGTTGCATATCAGTGACAATCTATGTAAGAAATTTTTCTCAAATAATTTTAAAATATTAAATAATATATTAGAGAAAATATATAAAAAAAATCTTATTTTTTATATTTATAGAGAAAAACATTTACAGAAAATTTTATGAAAATTAAATCATTTTTTGGCAAAATTTCGAAAATGCAACCTGTGATTGTGGGTGAGCCACAAGATAAGGAATTTTGATAAAGATCTCTAGTTTTTCAAATATTTAGATTTTATTGAATTAAAATATTTCCTTTTTTTTTCTTACTACTTAAGTAGCACGGGGTAACAAAATCATTACTTATTTGCTGCTTAAGTAGCATAGAGTATGCAAGTCAAATTTTGCACTGAGAACTGAAGTATACAACATTAATCATCCTTACTATTGTACAAGCATGTGACCAAAAGTACATACTATTTCAAGAATTTAAGAATATTGCACAATAAAGAAATAAACAGAAATATTTCTAAAGTTAAATCAAAAGAAAAGCATATACACATTTATTGGAATAATCTTTAATTCTCTACAGTTTGTGATAAAAAAAATCAGCATCACATAAAAACTACATAGTTTCTAAGACACAAGAAGTGCACTAAAACTTTATTTTAGGATTAAGACAAGCATAAAAAAGCATATTAATTATAACACTATAGTCTTCCCTTGGTGAGTAAGTCCGAAAATATTCTGTTTAAGCTCCAAATTATAAAAGCACAAATTATGCCTTCACTTTTCTTCAGCAATGAATGTGCAAACGATTTTTTTTATTCCGATTCAGATTTGAACCATTGTTGTTCAGAGCTTCAGCAATTCTTCTCATAAAAGCTGCTTCAGAAAAAAAAGCATCATCTAAACTTTTAAGAGCTTTCGTTTCTTATCCTACCCTTTTGTCCCCTAAGCCCAAAAATGTCTTTTTATCAGCGTTTTGTGTCGACACAAAGCAAAACGCTTGGGCGTTTGCCGCTGATACATGATTCGCATACATTTATATGACTTCTGTCTAAAGAACGCTCTTTGAAAAAGTTCTAGAACACCAAAGGCGTCAATAAAAAGAGTCTGGAAAGAATGTCGTTCTAAAACAAAAGAAATGACGCATCCATGACATTTCCCCTCTCTCCCCTTCTCTTTTACTCGATGATTTACAAGGGAAAGTTTTTTAGTAACTTTTTGTTGTAATGCTTTTAGCCGTCTCTTGCATTATCGCGCTGAAAAATGCAGAATATTTTTCGTCTTTTAGCCAGATATGCCGTGTGAAGGAATTCGAATTTCGATGCACAGCTTTCTGTTTGTGAATTCTCACGCAGAATTAAGAAAAACTTTACATTAAACTTGAAAAGATCAGATAAAAAGAATTCTCAAATGCATTTAATCGATATGTTCTTCGTATATTGTATGTTATTTTTATTTATGATTTCGATATATTGATTTATAATTACAGGATTGATACTTTATATATAGGAATTTTTATTGAAAGCAAGTTTTATGCATATTTTAAACAACCAGATAGCAGATACCTGATAATAGTTACGTAAAATTATTTTCATTATTATAAAAACTAAAATATGTCAATTTTATCCAACTGATCATATGTTTTCAGTTCTGTAACAACTTATTCAATATGGTTTAATTTGAAGAAAATAGAAACATAGTTTGCAGAAATAAATTATTCATTATACTAATTGAAATAAACTTAAATTTAATTTTTAAAGCATAATAAGAAAATATCGCAGTCATATTTGTAAAATGTACATCATTTTAATTAAATCAAAAATTTTTTTAATTATTAGTGTAAAAAGGAAAAGTCTATTGATATTCCATAAAAATTATATAATTTAATGCTTTTTTAATGAAAAAAACGAAGACATTATACATTAAATGCAAAATATATGTAAAATTCGTTATTTTCTAACCCAAATCACTGTATAAAATAGTTCTTCAGAATCTTAAAATTTTAAATATTCCATTTAAACTGAAAATAAATAATGCATCATGCATTTAGCTTCGTTTCCTAATAATGCAAACATAATTTTGATGTAAGTTGTTTGATATAAATTAGGCTTTTGGTATATATATATATAACCACAGAAAATAATTCCTTTTAGCCGTTTTCCCCAAGGGAATGATTCTGGTTTAATTTTAATTTTTCATTTATATACCATTGTAACAATTAAAGCAAGTGATGTCAAGTACTAACATGAAAAAGTATAATAAAGGATATTACGAAATTCAACTAAGTTTTTTTTTATTTACAGAGATTACGAGATGTTTTTAAATTGTGTTTAGTCCATATGTTCAATGGCGTCAAACAACTGTAACTACATATGAACCGTACTTTGTAAACAAAAAATTACATACTTTTGGCGGTTTAATAACATTTTTTTGGATTTTCTGTTACTATTTGAAAATAGTGTATACTTTTCTCAACTTTCATCCCTTCATTTGATAGAAGATATTAAGTTCAGAGTTTCACATGCAATTATTTGATCCTGATTAACTAGATTTATTTTTACGTAAATGCAACAGTAAACACTGAGAAAAATTAAAATAAATATTCTTATTAATGTATAAGAGAAAGTATTATGGAAATCCTTTTCATTAATAATCATTTCATACTTAAATTTTGCTCTGACCTTTGGCGGAATTTCCCTCTATTTTGGGATTCTCCAAATACATAGGAGTGAAAATTAAAAAAAAAAACAATAAAAAAACAATGTCACTTTAAGTCATTTAGAATTATATCATTGAAATAATAACTTAGTTCCAAAAAGAATTTTGCGCTTCTTCAGATAATTTGCACAGATAATCTCAATTCCTTCTTTTGAAGGCATGCATTTCGAATATAAATCTAAATCCTTAATGATCTCCAAAAGATTTATTACACTTTAAGTTTTAATAACAAAACACATTTATTTAAATTACCTGCCAAGGGAGCATATTCCATTACTTACCGGAGAAAAATAAACACATGGTGCTTTTTTCCTGTCTAATGAATCGGTTAAACATAGTTTTAAACTGAAATAAAACGGAACGTTTTGTGATTGAAGCATATCCATAGGCAGAAATCATAAAAGGGTTTTAATGAGGAGACAGAAACCCAAGCACCTGCGTGTGTCATATCCTTTGGGATGGGACGAACTCTACTAGATTGATGAAGTTAATTTTCTTTGTCTTTTAGTTCCACCTGTATAATATTATTAAGATTTAATAAATCTTTTAGAAGTGAGTTAATTTAAATGTACTAAATAGATATTCATTAGAATAAAAACCCAAAATATCTGCGTATTTTAGTAAAGTTAAGAAGCTTTATTTTTTACAAATAAATTTAGACACATCTGAAAAAACTAAATGTTAAATTTGCCACGACTCAAAGAGCTGATAGACAAGAATACACCGAGAGTTTGAGAGACGCAGAAGTTTTGAAAGTATCGTTCAAAATAAACTGTCGACCCTTAAATCGTGGCTCCAAATGATGAGAGCTTCCTTCCTTAGAACATTTACTCAATAGCAATGGAGTTGCTTCGAATGGTGAAGCGAATAAAATAGTCAATCAATGACAAATTTTAGGGGAAATTCATATCACACTAAAATATATTTTAGAGTTTTGTATCAAATGTAAGCACTTCTAACTGTTGTAAGAGTTCTTCGTTTTTTTTTTAACTGCATTTATTTCTGAAACAATATATCTATAAAAATTATTTGCTAAATCTACAGGTGTCCCACTAATAACATGGTTAATTCGTACTATACTAAATCGAAACCGTGTTTTAGAAAGACTTTTTTCGTTTATTTAAATTGTTACTTTATTTATTTATTCAATTATTTATGTTTGTACGTAACAGGTCAATATGCACCGTGTTATACAAAAACTTTGATATAATACGAGGGTGCGTAGGAAAAAAGTTTCCCCTATCGACTGTGGTCAGAGCTGTGTATGAATGTCAAAATACAGAAAAAGACATTAAAGATAAGGCATAACTTTATTGTTCAACTTAAGTACATTGAGACACTTGTCATACCGCTTGATAAGCTTCAAAAAGCCCTCAAGGAAAAATTTAGGGCTTTGCATACGGAAGAAACATTTAGCGACTATGGACGAAAGTCAGCAGGTTAATACGCAAGATACCGATATATCATTCGTTAGTACATTGGGTACATGCTTCGCGGTACTGTGACACCCTGTTGAAACAAAAAGAGGTGATTGAGGAAAAACTGGCCGGGCTTCTTATATCTGGCGTTCTGTTGTTGGATGACTCGGTGACGGGGCAATGCAAAACTATTGCAACTCTTAGTCGGGAGCGTCTACTCCATCCGCCATACACTCCTAATCTCGCACCAAGTGACTTTTATCTGTTTCCAGCTTTGAAGAAGTATCTCGCCGGAAGACGCTTTGGAAGCAATGCTGAAGTCAAACAAGCCATTAAACTCTTCTTCCGTTGACAAAGCCCCGAGTTTTCCCTGGAGGGCGTTTTGAAGCTCATCAAATGATGTGACAAATGTATCAATGTACTTGGCACTTATGTAGAAAAATAAACTCATGTCTTATCTTTATTTTCTAATTCTACGTTTCGATTTTCATACACAACTCTGACCACAGTCGACAGGAGAAATTTATTTTCTGACTCACCCTCGTATAAATCAAAGCGATGTGTACCGTGTTACACCAATATTACGTCCATAGGTCTAAAATTTTATGATAGCTGAAATTTCGTCCCAATAAAAAAAAAACAAATGCAAAAGTAAGTTAACTTCAAATTTTTGATCAAAAACAAGAATATGATACACAAAAACAAAAGTTAAAAATATAACAAAAAAAGTTCAAAAAATAATTATTACTACTATTATCTAAATAGAAATGACCTATAAGGACAAAATTATTTTCTATCAGCATTCGCGTCAGAATATAAAGCTAATCGATTTTTTCCCTCAAAGCTGGTTGAAACTACTCTTCATTAGTTCTTTCTCCATCATTGCAAAAGTTATCCGATGTAGTTAAAGTTACCTGTCTGCTTCTATCCTGCAATTCTTTCTGAATCTCCCTATAAAGAGCTAAAGTACTTTTTTAATTCTCTTCCAAATTTTCTGCTAATTACTACCGAAGCTATAAAATTGTTAATTCCCCTTAAAGAACGAAAATGATATTCAATTTTTTAAAATCCTGTTTTATCAAAACCGTGTATTCAATTGAAGTTTTGTGCCGTGTAATATCGAAATCGTGTGTTACAGGTACCGTGTTATACGAGAAATGCCTGAATTAATGTAAAATTTCAAATCAAGTTGAAATCATATGTGTTACTCTTTTATTTAAAATAAAGTTTTATTATTTTTTGTATATATATATACTTTTAAGCGTTTGAATAACATTAAAGTCATTTAAAAACGTGCGTAGTTAGTTATATATTTAACTTCAGTATTTTTCAATAATTTGCGTTTTATATTAAATTATGAAGCAAACACTTTTGCAATTATGGTTAGTTTATAGTCTGATTATATAATCAATACCTAATATTGGCAATATGAAACATAAATTAGGGAAACTTAAATTATATGAATTTAAATAAAAAAATTAACCTCTAGTGTATTATTCCTAATACCTCACAGTATAAAAGCTGATTTGAAATATTCAAATAAGCAAATTAAATTTTCTATCCTTTTGCATATATTTCTATATAATTTATTTCCTTCTTACAATTGTTACATTAATTAGTCAAACAAAAGAAAAAGGATTTAATATGAGAGTGTGAAAAGTATGCTTTGTTTATGCTTTCCTCTCCCTGCTATTCTCTAAAACAAAACACATCAAGCCTTTTATTTATTTTTTTATTTACAATGCAATCATCTGACCAATTGTGATTTAAGTTTTATTTGTTAAATAAATAATTGTATGGGCATTTTTTTCAATATAGCTAAAACATAATCCTTTTAATCAGATTATTTAAGCTAGCTTTAATTTAGCACAAATGGCAAAGCTGATTATTTCATTTTTATGCTAAATAAAAAATTAGTTTACTACTTAGAAAAATTTTAATGCACTTAAACTGTTATTTCATTTGTTTTTAACATTTGAGCATTTCTTTTTCAATTAGAAAAATTTAAATATTTAATTTTATTACATTTTTTAAATCCCTTTCATTGCGTGCTTCTTTTAAATCTAAACAAAACATTTGTGGTCAAAGGATAAACGAAATTATTGAAAATGGAATAATTTTCGTCAGTTTCTTATTTTTATTTATTTACTCGTATTTATTAATTTTGTATTTATTTTATAATTAATATAGCTGTTTGTTAGAATTAGGAATTAATATCAAAAATTGATTTAATAATTGTTATAATATATATATAAATAAATGGTCGTCAATTTTACTGCTTTATACAGCTTAATATACCTTACTTATTCATCTGAGTTAAATTGTAATTATAAAGTTCGTGGATAGGAATATATTATGATTGCTCTCAAAATTTTACTAAGCCACCTTTTAGTAAAACAACTGCTATTGGAGTTTAACCTTTACTTTTTCTCACGTACTCTATTTCCACAGAAAAAAAATCAATTCTTTAAATTATCCGATTGCTTTGAGTCTAATTGTTTATACCTATCATGCGAATGGTTAATTTTTCAAGACTAATGAATGTTAACTTCGGTCATATTTAATGTTTTCTACTGCACAACTAACATTGAATAAAACAAGTTAAAATTTTGGACGGTTTAGCTTATTTAGGTCTCGGCATTTCATTTCTGTGGAGACAAAGTCAATAATGCCACCATGATGTCGTCGAAGATTTTATAGCCAATTGACCGACTTTGAACGTAAGCACATTGTCGTGATGGTAGCAAAAAGCCCTGAACACACTCATTTTTTAGCGTAATTTTTGTGTTTGACTTCATTTTTCGTTGTAAAATTATCGCACTATCTTAAATATTGTTATTGATTTCAATGTATTTTTTATGCTGATTTCAAATCTACTACTAGTTTCTTAATGACTAAAATAGTTTTTGTAGTAAAGCTGCCTGAACACAATAATGTGAAATATGTGCAGAATAAAACAATATAGAATAACATAATATGCAAAGAAATATAACACGAAAATTGACAAATACGGTATATTTAATAAGCATTTTGAAAATTACATTGTTGTCACATGTTAGAAAATCAATATTTTATGGACCAGCCTTTTGCTTTAATTACGGCTCTACATCTTTTTGGCATGGAATGTACCAATTTCAAAAGAAGATCTTTCGTGACAATATGGTTGAAGGAAAATATTAAAGCTTCAATTGTTCACGTTTGTTTGAAGGTTTTTTCTTTGAAATTTCATAACCAATTTTAAACCATAAGTTCTCTATCGGATTAAGGTCGGAGACTGTCCTGGCCAGTTCATTCTATTCGCAGTATGGTCTTTCAACCATTTCTGGACTACCTTTGCACGATGACAAGGGGCGTTATCGTCCTGAAAAATCCATGACTGATTTCAAAAAAAGATCTCTCGCAGTTGGTAGCAATTTATTTTGTAGCATTTCAATGTAATCCATGGCTTTCACTGTTCCGCTAACGATGTGAAGTCTTCCAACACCATGAGAAGACATGCAACCCCATACCATCACTTTTATCGGGTACTTTACTGTGGGCTTCAGACACTGAGGACTGAATTCCTCATGAGTGCGAAGTCTTACATAGGCACTACTTTCGTTGCCAGAAATACAAAACTGACTCTCGTCACTAAATATTACCTTTTCGAGTCTTTAATAGTCCATAATGAATGTTCCCTTGCCCACGTCAATCGCCTCTTGCGTTGAAATTCAGTCAGTAATGGTTTTGGGCGCGCTTTACAGCCTCGTAACCCAATTTCCAGCAGTCTTCCTCTAACAGTTCTTGGGCACACACTCACATTTGATGTCAAATCCATTGTTTCAAAATTTGCGAGGAATTAAGCTTTCTGTTTGAAAGTGAAATTCTGTGCAATAACCTGTCTTCACGTAAAGATGTTTTTCTTGGTCGTCCTGATCGCCTCCTGTCCGCAATAAAATTTTTCAGAAAATCTTTTCAAAGTTCTCACAACAGTAGAAAGGCCACATGGTACTTTAGCAGCAATTTGGAGCATAGAATAACCTTCTTCCTTCAAATGTATTATTTGTACCTTTTATTCTCAGGCAGATATGAAAATTTAGCCATAATTCCAATATTTTCCACAAACGCACTTCAAATTGCTTTCGATACACTATTTTCCACAAGCACACACACAACTGCATTCAATACAATAAACCACGTTTCACCTTTTCTTTCAACCCTTTATCGCTACTGCTCTCTGATTGGTTGAAATAACGGAGCATTTCATTGGTGGAAAACACACTCGCTCATTCTTACAGTGACTTTGTGCTTTCTTGTCAAGGTTTTTCAACATATCAACGAAACTATTTACTTTAGATGAAATCTAAAACAGATTTGAAATCACATGAAAAAATATATTGAAATCAATAACAATATTGAAGATAGTGCGATAATTTCACAACGAAAATGAAGTCAAACACAAAAATTACGCTAAAAAATGAGTGTGTCCAGGACTTTTTGCCACCACTGTGCATCTGATTCATCTTATAAAACTATTAGTCTCATCCTGTAACGTTTGTACACGGCTGTGCAAAGGTTTTATCAGTAATGGTTACTGCAAGGTGGTTTATCGGCAAAATAAAAGATCTGAAGACAATGAGGAACGAATCCAAGGAAAAATGATTTCGTGGAAAACCAACTGTCCAATTGCATCACTGCTCGTTATTGATTGTGCTACAGCCATTTCCATACCGTCAGTGGTACCTTCCATCTCACGGCTCTGACTTTGTCTGCGATACACTCTCAACGAACTTTAAAAGATCTGCCTTTAAGCCAACAATGTTAGTGGAGTCGGCTATTGTTGTAACCAAGCACATGGCTGACAGAAAAAGGACATCACTTACTATTCAGCGTGAGTCCCGCTTCAATCTGGGTGAAGTTTATTTTCAGGATTGCTTTTAGAGGAGAAATCTTTTTTAGCCTTTGTCTTATAAAGGTATACAGACCCTCTACACAGAGAGAGATACATCAAAACATGATAATTTTAATTTGATTTTCGATTAACGTCACACTCTAAAGCAACGCGAGGGCTATTGGCGAATGACCTCATAAATTTGAGCCACTGACAAGCTCCCCATCTCCAAGCGTCTACA
Source organism: Trichonephila clavata (assembly GCA_019973975.1). Lineage (NCBI taxonomy): Eukaryota > Metazoa > Arthropoda > Arachnida > Araneae > Nephilidae > Trichonephila > Trichonephila clavata. The sequence continues at coordinate 5,469 of BMAO01020818.1, read as the reverse complement.
CAAGCCAAACGTGAGAATTGAGCCTCGAGAGATTTAACGTACAAGCTTCTCAAGTGTACACATTGGATCTTCAGTGACACCAGGACTCAAAAATACATGTTTGCAGGCTTAAAGTGTTCAAAGTTATGGTTTATTATTACGGAACTACCCATCAGAATGTAATAAACTGTTCATCTGTGTATTAGAAACCCCTCTGAGATTTTTGGGTCTAGTCCGATTGGTTGCACGTGACCCCATTAGTCGGCAATTGCAGACGATAGCTCATTACACTGACTTTATTAGTAAAAACTTGCGCACCACAACAAAAGGTGTAGTGAGTAAGTGAGTACTTTGGTTAACGGAATTTAAATCAGTTACGCGTGTACAGCGACGTGCTGGAACAGAATGGAATGTAATTACTGTCTTGCCTAATAGACTTATCAAGACTCCTACAAAATGAATCACGTAATCGATCAACAGTGTCTTCTATCATTAAAACTTAAGGTCACTTGACAGCTTTTGAGAAACCAAAGTTCCCGTCTCCCTTAAAGTTTTTTCCCATTGGTGGATAGATTATGATGTCGAAGGAATGACATTCCATTCTGTTCCAAGGTATGTGCTGCACCTTTTGCTGTGGCGTCCACATCTTTACTAATGAAATCTGTGTTACAAGTTATCGTCTGTGATTGCCGAATAATGCGCACGCGTGCGACCGATCAGACTGGACCCAAAATATCTTGGAGGGATTTCCAATCAACTGATAAACAGTTTATTACTTTTTGATGGGTTGTTCCATAATAATAAGCCATAACTTTTGGATACCCTGTATATTGTAAGGGGAGTTTGTAAAATATAGGGTAATTATAATTTCTGTTTCCCTTTAACAAATTAATCGTATGTTATTCTGTAAAGTTAAAATTATTTCTTTATTTAAACTATCTTTGGTAGAATATTACTTTTTAATGTATATTTTATGTATTCAAAAAATGTTTAAAATAAACAATGAAGAAATGAATAAAATAATATACCTATATCAAAAATTAACTTTTGGAATTGTTTTTAATGTATATTTTGAGTTATTAGAGCAATATTAGCATTTATCATTTTTTATGAAATTATGGTTCTCATTGCAGTTAAATTAATCAAAATAACATGAAGTTATCCATAAATTCTAATGTAAATGTGCATTCCCTATAGATGTTCTGCTAGATAATTTTTTCATTTTCCTTAATAATTAAAGCATTATATCTTATTCATCGGAAATAAGATAAAAATTCACATTCAAGCAGTTAATAATAAAATTACTAAAAACAAATATCACTGGCATACGCAAGTGAAATATGTAATTTATTAGGAAATGTTTCTGTCTTTAGATGTATTCAAATTTTATGTAAATACATTTTTCTTCATATGTGAATATTATATTAATCAAAATTATTTTCCGTAAGCTCCTACCATGTAAAAATAATTGCGATCTTTATATTTATACAAGAACATATAAAGTTAAATATTTTCAGAAGCAGATTAGTAACATTTGAACTAAAAAACAAATGAATATTTGTTGGAAGGTTTTTAAAAAAAATCTTTGAAATAATTATATTAAACATGTCCTTCTTTTGAGAATGCAAGTTTATGTAGACAAAGACATCGTATTTCGATATAAATGATCGAAAGATTTAAAAAATAGAAATATAACTCATGTAAGGTATATCCCTTCATAATCCTGTTCAGCTATCATGAATAGTAATTTTATATAAGATATCGTAAATTATCTCAGCTTTTTGGTGCGGGTGGGAGTTTAGGTAACCGACTAACCTAAAATTGCAAATTTTGCCAAGTTTTGACAAATTCTTTTTTGTGATTTTATTTTATAGGCCATTTTTTATCTTTACAAAAATACAAAGTTTATTATTTTCCGTTCACTAGAACACAAGCTACAAGTGTTTTAGTAAAGGCAGATGCCATTACTTTAAGCAAGATGCCACACTTTAAAACGCGTTTTATTCGAAATGCGTTTTTTTTTTAAATGCTCAAACGGGACCAGCGATTGTTACAAAATTTTTGAAAAGAATTAACTGAAATTTTTTGTGTATGTTCTGTATAATAGTAGAAGTGTTTTAATCTTCAGATTTATCAACCACGTTTTATTACAAAACTTACCGTCTCTTATGTGAATATAATCACTGTTTTTTTAAGCAATTTCATATAATAACTAAGATAAAGTGCTCTAGTTTTTGTAAAAATTAAAATATCTTTTATCCTGGAGGTCATTTCAAGAATGAATAACAAAACAGTACATCAGAATAGAAACATTTAAAATTAGTTCATAAACGTTTGGTAGAGAATGGACCGCGCTTATGTTTTTATTTTATTTTTATTTTTGTACATTTTTAACCATTTTTCCTATTTTAGTAATAATAATTTATTTTTCTCTTCTTAATTTTAGCATATTTTTTTTAAAATGTTCTAAACAAATCTAAAAACAAAACAAAAATTCCCATATCTCCATATTTTTAAAAGAATTGTAGTAGGATACTTTAAATAAACTATAAGAGAGAAAATCCAATGAATATATATATATATATATTCATGGATATATATATGGATATATATATATCATGGATATTCGCTGGATATATATATTATATATGTTATTATCTTTTTTTTTTTTAATTTCTGATTTCTGTTCAAAATTATTAGAGATTTATTTGCCAAAAACGTCTGTACAAAATATGAATATTGAAGTTTTTTCTATGATTATGGATGCATCTGAAAATAAAAATGCAAAAAGCAAAGCAAAAAGTAAATTTATTGTTTTCAGAAACAAAATTATAGATTAGATCTCAGTAAAAGAACTCATTAATAACATTAACCATAATGAAGAACGCATAAATGAGACTATGTTCAGAATAAGCTATTTTTTGAACAGGCAACCTTCGCTGGATTTAAGTTATTTAAACTTAAAGCAATTCTCGAAGTCCTTTATTTATGTTCTTTTATTTTCCTTATTGCAATTTATAATAATCCCCATTTTCTCTCAAATGAAATTATGTTGTTCAACACGCCATGTATAATCAGCAAATATCGATTGGAAAATTCAACCCAAAAAAAGTGTAATGAATAGAAATTAAAATTTTTGCACAGCTTATAAAACTGCAGTTTAATTTGTTGAATGAAAATGGAATTTCAAATATTAAACTGAGGATTTAATATAAATAAGAAGTAACTATCAAATTTTAATGAGTTGTTTTTATTTCTCTTGCTTCATGTTTTGAAAAGTTTGCTAATTGTCTTCTAATCACAGTTATCAATTTTACAATCTGTATGTGAGTTTGCTTATAATATGAATAAACTACACTGTCCCCCTCCGAAAAAAATTATAAATTAGGGTAGCAAGCAAAAACGTGAAGATACTGCTGTGTGATATCCATGCATGGGAATAAAATGAAGAATACAGGTGTAACCAAATGCAATACAGAACAAAAAAGAAGAAAAAATTGTGAAGGAACTTTAACTCTTTTGAATTATATAAAGAACATTAATTAACTCATCAGGTCAACAATTCGGGTGAATGTAAATAACAAAAAAACTCAGTGTTTAGAAATGATACAGGATTCTTAATATGGCGTGTGGTTTCCCAAACTGCTAAGACTGCCCTACACATGTTTAGTTTATAAACGATGAGGTTATCGATGAGATGTTGGGGAATACGGTTCCACTCTTGATGAAGTCAAATCCTCCTGTTCTTCAAGTAACATATCTTGATCTTGCAGGAACGTGGGGTTTGAGTGTGTTCCAAAAGTGCTCAACCCTTTAAGATCAGTAAAATGTGCTGGACACACCATACGTTGCATTGTTTCAGCTTCAAAAAGGTTTTCCACAAGACGAATTGTATATAATATGCAATTATCCTGCATTAAAATAAAGGAATCTGCGATGGTGCTGCGTAAGGTCCAACATGGGTGAGTGAGTGAGTGAATATTAACGTCGAACTGATCAACTGCACGAGGGCTTTTCGTGAAGGGCCTCGTAAATTTGAACCATGGTCAAGTGACAAGGACGACATCTGAGCTAACCCTCTCTCCTAACTACCACACCACACCAACGGGAGGACGTGTTTGAGCTTTCAACAGATTTAACGTGCCCCCCTACACGGCGGTCTTCAGATACACAAGGCTCGAATTCATGACACGCAGTCTCGAGTCCGTTACCTCGGCCACTATGCTACCATGGCAACGATCCAATACGGGATCTCAGAACCTCGTCTGCAAACCTTTGAGTCGACAAATTACCATTCCGAATGGTATGCAGGTCAATACGTCCGCCTATTCTGATTGCAGATTCTGCCCTCAAATACACTAGTCTGTCATGTTATCCTGAATTTATATAGGGTTATTTCGAGTTCACCTTTCTCACCATACAAAAACCTGCCTGGCGTCACACTCTAAGTTGAATCCGGACTCAACCGCGTAAACCGGACTTCACTCCACTCACTTTGCATCCACTCTCGATGCTCAACAGACTACATGCGGTCAAAGGAATACAGACCACACGTATGAATCCTGTTTCGGATTGTTTAGATTGAAATTTTCGTGCTTTTGTCAAACGAAATTGTCTTTGAATCAGAGTCCCATTGTCTGTTCTGTCTAGATGAGATGCTAAGTTTATATATTGGTCATTATTCGCTTTGGTATCACGGAGACGACCTTGTTCCGGTCAACGTCGAACATATCCTTATTTTGGAATTGATTCCTTAGTTTTTCAATGATACTTCTTGCCATGCCAACAGCGTTCCCTGCAGTTCTTTTTGTTTACCCAGGTTCTCTCCAGTATCCCAAAGATAGGCTACTCCACATATTACGGTAGATTATGTTGTGGAATTTTCCTGTCACCGTTTGTCGAAACTACAGTCTAAAAGTTGAATTTCACCACTGAGACAACGAAAAACAACAGCCTCTACGAGATCCCGATATTTCTGCACTTATATACTTTTTTAGGGGGTTTTGACGTCACGAACGTTGATTTGTATATGATGTTCTGTTCTTTTTTTCTGCTACAATTAAGACAATGGATGCTTTCTTTTGCTTTAGTTATCAAAAGAATTATTTGAGTAATTTTGTTATTCCATGTGCTTCTCTAATTTTTTTAGAAGTGTATATTAAGAGATAAACTATATTTGAATTTCAAACAAAGTCCTTATTCAGAATTAAATGAACATTGAATATTATCTCATGTTTAATACTTTCAAAAACATATTTAAATAATAGTCACTATTAATTCTGGAACCTTCTAGTGTCTGTTAAAATCTGATATCGAATCCTATAAGTGCAAAATATTCAGAATGATAATTATATAAATATTCATCTTATAATAAAATTTGCTAACGAGAAGCAATATTCTTTAATAATATAGTTTATTATCCTAATAATCAAAGTTCCACATCAGCAGTTATTTGACTATTATTACATATAAATTTTGAAGTATAATTGA